>JABSSZ010000208.1:0-146784 GCA_013755755.1 Fusarium sp. NRRL 25184
GTCTGAAATCTGTAAGAAAAATAAGAAACTTAAATACTTAAAACGTATCGGTTTAATTCTATTTAGAATTAATTAATTCTTAAATCCAGAGATTATCCTGAGAAGAAAGCATTATTGCTACCCAAAGTCAAGTATTCTGAACAATATGACGCAGATCGGTTAGCGGCACAGCCACCTTCATGTGGCGTTCCTAGTCGAGCATGTTAGGAAATCGTAAACTCATGAAATCGATTTGCGCATCGCGCTTCATCATGCTTAATTCCAACTTCCCCGGCGCACTCCCTTGCAATTAGGCAATGAACGAACGGCACTGAGGCACCCACTGCAATTCTCATCTCGGAAGAAAACACCATAACCCATCTCAACATGATAGTATCCCGTCCAAATCCTCCATCATGACAACGGCACCAGTCAAACTCCTGCGACCGATACCCTCCCCCAACTACCGATTTTACTCATCAACCACACAAATATTGCACCAAAATATAAAAGACCACCCTCAAGAAAATTCAAACAGGCCAAGGCAATCACCGAATCGAAACGGAACAAAAGGAGGGCCTAAACCACTCCGGATCTTCGTCCCACCATCAAACGACCATGTATTACCATCTGGAAAACTGCTCACTACACCAGAAGTCTGGTCATTTCTTCAAGAAACAGGCATCGAGTACGACAACTCTAAGGCCACACGTCTGCATCTGGGGCCTGAAGAGCAAAAAGTGAAGGCACTATTCAACTGCCTTATTCAATACTCGCCTCGATATATACTACACCCTTTCCATCTGCAACATCTAAGGCCTGGAGTAGCCCCGATGTTGCCCGTAATCATGAGCAATTACCGACGCAAGTTGGAAGAGGAGCCTCTCTGGACATACACAATATGCAGGGGAGGAAGCAGTAACGTGGTGCGGCACCTGATGGTCAAAAGGTTGACAGGCGCATTCTGGACAGCTATGAAAGATCTCGGATATTCAATGAATGGCCCACGAGGAACGCTTATAGTGACGATCCACGATCCTTTGAAAGTCGCCCAAGCCCCAGCTCATATTTTTGGCGAGGCTGTTGCGAAGCAACTGAAGCAAACCTGGGAAAAATACAGGCTTGAAAAAGAGACATGAGTAGCTGGGCATGCTTGAGAGCCAAGACTGGATATATCGGCTCTAGGGTGCATTCTGCGAAAAACCGGTGTTTTGGAAATTGGTGGCATCCTTAGAAGGGATGTGAGGGAGTATCATTAAGGTCTTGATTATGGAAATTTACGGAATCCTTTGCCTGATTTGGAGCCAACGCAGTGGTAGACCTGAGAGATGGTCCATATCAGATTATTCACATTTGCGTGGGTTAGTAACTCATGTGTGTACTTGACACTTTGGTACCAGTGTTTTTGTTAGACCAAGCCAAAAGCTCGGGGAACCCCTTTCTATAGCAAGGTCTTCCTATGGTATATGACTGACTAATAGTTTTCGCCAATAAACTGTATATTAACACATCCAATCGTGTCAAGTTAAGCATTCGTCAACAGGTCAAAGGTAGGTGGTTAGTCTAAGATGAGACACATGAGATGATAACATGTAATAACCCATCCGATGGGAGGTGTGAGCTTTGTCCTCTAGCTCCGAGTCCCCACTTGTTAGTGAGGTGCCCTGAGGTCGGAGAGCCTCACACTCACAGGGGCGTGGGTAGCGGGCCTGCTAGGGACCCAGGGCCTAAGCTCCGGGGAGGTCTTCCCCAAATTTGCCATTGAAGGCTGAATGGGAGCTCTTTGTCTTTAGTGCCCTTGTTGGCTGGCGTGTGTCCTTGCTCATGCAGCCCGTCCCAACCAAAGATTCCACGTCGACGTTCCTCCCTATCGCATTTCGCAATTATCAGCAACCTTTCTCGCTTCAACCACAGATAGGCGATTTGGCCAGCGCCGTCTATCGATTCTTCTTTTCAAAGATACCCTTGTTTCCCTTTCTCTATTTCGCTTGCGTGATAGCCTAGAGACTACCCTCAGCGTCATCACCCTTTGTTTGCTGCGACACTCGCAACGATGCTCGTCTCTCTCACTGTCGGCAAGGTCGATGCCGGCGTTACTGTTCTCCTGACACCGGACAAGCGCTTGGTGAGCTTGAAGCATCTCATCTGTTTGTGATAATTGCTAATGTAGAGAGCGTCATTAGATCGAATTCCCATCTATTCTCCTCCCTCCCAACATCTCCTCAGGCAGCATCGTCGACATCAACGTTTCGCAGAACGCGACCAAGGAAGCTGCCGCCGATCGCGCATTCCGTGCCCTTCAAGACAGCATCTACAACTCATTTGGTGCCTCCGAGCCTACAACCCCAGTGCTGCGATGCCGCAATGCCACCCAAACCTCGGTCGTTCTTGAGTGGGATCCTATTCAGCTTGCTACCGCCGACCTTATTTCTTTGAGTCTCTACCGAAATGGCCAAAAGGCTGGAAATATCCCTCGCCCATTACAGATGCATAGCACAAAGATTAGCGGCCTTGCTGTTGATACAGAGTATACCTTCCACCTGGTCCTGCGCACAAGCGCCGGCACCTTCATCAGTGAGCGCGTCCCTGTGAGGACGCACAAAATGACAGACCTAAGAGGCATTACAATTACTACCGGTATTCTGCCTAGTGCTATCAAGGACAGCTTGACAAAGGCGGTTGAGCGCATCGGGGCCAAGATTGTTGATGGCGTCCGCATTGACACGACGCATTTTGTTACCACTGAGGGACGCGGGCAGCAATGGGAGAAAGCTGTCGAGAGCAACATTCCCGTCGTACGGCCCGAATGGGTTGAGGCTTGCGAGAAGAGTGGCCGCATCCTAGGTGTTACCAAATTCTATCTGGATGCTATGAAGCCAGGCCCCCCAGCCGAGGAAGCTTCACCTCCACCACCTCCAGAGAAGGAGGAGAAGAGCCTGCCCGTGCCACCTGCTCACAACGGTGAGCAGACATCTCCATCAGAAGAGAAGCTAGACGAGACGGTAAAAGAGAAGGACGAAGAGGACGCGCAAAAGAACGGTGGAAAGCAGAGCTCCAGCAGTAGTAGCACTGAAGGCGAAGAAGAAGTTGAGATCGAGCAAAAGACGAAGACGTCACCACAAGAGGAACAAAAGGTGCGATTCGAGGATAAAGAGGAGCAGAAGGTTGCCCTACGACCCGCCAATAATGGGGAATCAAGTAAAACCGAACACGACAATAAGCAAGAAGCGTCAGATGACGATGCAGAGGATGGGTCGAACGCGAAGACTGCACCTACACCAGATGGAGCATCCTTCCAAGAAGTGGAGCTATAGACCGAGAGGTACTACAGTTATGTGATTGAGCTTAACTTTGTCTGAAAAGATAGCCTGTTCAGGCAGTGAGTGGACAGCCGTCACTGTCTGATTCGGTGTCATGAAGGGGTATACCGGCTGGCAAGTTTTTGAGGAAAGGGCAGAGCAGATACTAGTTTAATAACTTGTTTTTTCGTACGAACAACCCCAAGCTGCATTGTCTTTTCCACTCTTTTAAGGCTACTACACTGTAGGTTCCACGTCTCACTTTATGGGAGGATCTCCTTGTTGTTCCAGTCCATACACTTGCCTCGCCCTTCCAGAGGGAGACCTGTCGCGACTTTCACAAGTCTGTCGACAGCGAATTCAGGACTGAATAGTTTGCCCTCCTTTGTACTCTCCCAAAAACCCTTGCTCAGGTCTGTCTTGACCGTGCCAGGGTGGTAGGCAATGGAGATGGCCTTATCACCACTCCGCCCACGGAGAAATATGTCGTAACTCTTACCCAGGCTGATAACTCCCGCCTTGCTCGCCCGATATGAGAACCATCCCCCGGCCCTATTATCTGATGTGGAGCCAACCCGAGCTGCCATACTGAGCCACACCGAATGGGGAGGCATCTTTACCTCATCAGTGTCGGGGCTGTCCTCGAGCTCAGAGCTCCGCCTAGGAAGAAACTTGTCGAAGTGTTTGATAAGGAGGAGAGGACCGACGGTGTTGATACGGAATTGCCCCAAGCTAGCCTCTGCGTCTATCTGGCTGACATTCTTTTCGGGTTTGAGGACGCCAGGAACCGCGCATGCAAGTCGCAGGTGGTGCCTGTCAGGGGGGAACAGCCCGGCAGCTCTGGAAGCTGCATCAAAGAGAGACTCCTCGTCTGTGACATCCGCGTGAACTATTGAGAGGCGTTTGGCGAGACCTTCGTTCTCGGGGAGACCTTCGAGGAGTGCCTTCTTCATACTTTCTGGGTCGTGTTGGAGACGAGCTGTTGCGAGGATGGGCAAGGATGTCTTCTGGAGGAGGTGTCGAGTGAGAGCATAACCAATTCCTCGGGTTGAAGGGCATACAAAGATCCAGGGCTTGCTCATGGTTGATTCACACAAGTCGGATGTCTCCGGGCTATCTCATGTAAGCCAAGTTTATGGAACAAATTAGGTGTTTTTTTTTTTATAGAAGGATGAACGTCAGGTACGAGGAAGTTCTAAATTGGTGTCATTGGTTTAGCTGGTAGTCACTGTTCTTTCATCCTTCCCTTAACAATCATCTAGCTCCATGGCATCTCATGTCTCTGATGATGCGTAGACGCACGTTCGTGTGAGGAGTGAAGGATCACCTACGTCATATAAGATCTCGCCCTGAGCGGGCCCGATCCAAGGGCAGAAGCTTGTTACCCAACTAGGTATAGACAGCAGTGATTGTGGACTGTGTTTCTTGCCTTGTGAAATAAAGTGCAACGACTAGCAGAACATGCGAAGAGGATGGCTTAGTGTTTAATCGCAAGCTATAGAAATCTCAAGATAAAGATAGGACACTTTAGGGTAAACTTCATAGCGTCTTTGTCTACTTTCCCCACCCACAGACTTGGTCTTAAGTCATGACACTGCGGGCGAGGTTTACTGGGTGAGAGGCGATTGAGTGATGACCTTGGATTATAGCCATGTAGCCTACCTATTATTAAATTTGGTAAAACTAAACATGAAACTAGCTATTTTGGGTAGATACGGTACATACTAGGAAATACTCTAAACTCATCGTGATAGGCGTTAACTAGGAAAATGCACGTCGGGTGCAAGACTATACTATAGTAACGTTGTTGAACGTATCCAAAATCCAACGCTTCGCTCATCCTGCCTGCACACAAACCAACCGGCCATTCCTATACCGCAGATAAAAACAAATCAACCTTCCCGTCTTCTTTTCCTGTACTTGGATTATATACGTCGTGTAGCAGACCACTACTCAGAAAGAGAATGCAACAATCCCTCATCATCCATTCCAAGTGATCTTGCTTCAAAGCTTAGTCGAGATCGGCCAGCTAGTTCTCTCATCAGAGGTTCGATCGTATCAAAGCCGCTCATGTCATCGCTGACACTTCCAGCCTCAAGCTCTTCTTTAGTCCGTACAAGTTGCTCCAGAAACTCTCGCTCTGATGTCCCTGTCCTTGTCATCATACGTCCTCGGCTTGATGGTCTCATTTTAGACGTTGCTTGAAAGTTCGAACGGTCATCATCAGAGATCCACCCCTTTGCCCCGCCTGGGTGCTCGTCTTGAGAATTGGCGAGCGTGCGGTTGAGATTGTCTAATACTGGCACAAGGGCACGAAGCCAGACATCTCCATTGCGCTCCAATCTCCTGATTCTGCGCTCCATCTCTCTGATGCGGTACTCACGGTATGCCTCATATCTTCGCAAAACCTCCTTTTCCACGGTGGGTGCTTTGTCCCCGGTGTCTTCTCTCATCGTGACGGTCCTCTTTGCCCTGGGCCGGGGACTGGCGTTCGAGGCGGCTTCTTTTCGTTTACGCTCTTGTTCTCGAGCAGCACTCCACTCCCGACGTCGCGAAAGGGATGTTCTATCATGTGAGTCCACTTTATGAGTTGGTGATGAGTGAGCGGACTGGGGAGGCGTCGGTGATCCATTCTGATATGAGGCTGGAGATGGAGAAATTGCTCGACTAGACGTGTCGTCTTCTTGCTTAGGCACCGCTTCGTCCGGCTCAGACTTCATAGTAGAGGTCAAGTCCTCTGGGTTTGCGGTCGTTTGTCTCTTTGGGGATGCTGGGACAACCGCTGATGGGGGAGGTGATGGCTTGACATTGGCGACAACCATGATGGGGCACATGCTCTGGCGTTGGGGAGACCTGAGTGGCAATGGTGGTGGCTCTTCTGCTTTTTCTTTTTCTTTACGTGACTCTTTGATAGTCTCATGCTCAGAATCAGGCTGCGGGTCCGTCGAAATAGATATCATGCTTCGCCGTTTCAAAGAAGCAGCTTCCATATCCTTCTTTTTCTTATCCCTGACCTTGTCACGGCGACTCTGTGACAATTTGGCTTCAGGTGTTGAGGATCTCTCCTTTGCTGTGTGTTTCCTAGAACCTTGACGTTGGACCCGTAGAGGGCTTTTGGTGATCACAGTAACAGAAGGTTCCTCAGTTTTCTTCGTGGAGAATCGAATGCACGATTCCCTGGCTGATACTGGCCTTGCCTCGACCGGCCTAGCCTCTGCAACAACAGGATCATTCTCGCTTGTGGTCATTATGCTTTTGGAAAGCGAGGGTTGATAAGATCCATCCTGGGAAACGGGGCGGGCAGGTGAAGTAGGAACCTGACGGGCTTCTGTCTTGGTTGACTGAGTAATCATAGTATCGATCGACAGGTCGCCGAGTTGTACGAAGCGACCCCCTGTCAAGCTGGGACTCCGAGAAGGTATTCTATCGTGATTGTTTGGGCTTCCTACATGTGTGTTCCCCTGTTCATTGCTTTGAAATCCTCGGCCCTGCTCATTAGCTTGTCTGACTTGGTCCGGGGTCACTACCCTCGGAGGAGGCGTTGCCAAAGCGTTCAAATACTCCGGTGCCGTACTTTGGTTACTGCTATTAATAGGCGCCAGAGTAGAGTGTCCATTGATCGATGAGTTTGGAGATCTTTGAGGGATGGTAGATAAGAGAAGCTGAGAGTTTGCCGAGCTCACCGAAGGCGATGACTCTCTGTCCTCAGCGACAGTCCGTAACACTGTCACGATGCCTTTGTCGCTCAAAACTGCTCTGGTAGGAGCATACTGGGAAGTGAGAGGCTTCACGCTCCGGTGCTGGTATATAGGATACTGAGACCTGGGAGTTCGACCAAACGGCGAGGCGTCTAAGGGAATGGAAATTGCAATATGTCGATGCCCACCTATCGTTGTGCCCGAGACAGCTGAGTCTGGAAGCCGAATGGTCTGAGGTGACTTGGAGAGTGATTTGCTCCTCTTGCCCAACTTTCGGAGCCTGTACCATCGCCCCCTGTCCTCTGGGGGAATTCCATCAGGGATAGACATAAAGTTGCCTGACGGAGGGCTGTGGTTCCTCAGAAAGTCAATGAGCTCTGCAAGGCCATCATGCGGTTCCCGGTCGTCGTCCTGCTGCTGATCGATGAAGGTATCGTCGTGAAAATGTAAGTCCTTGTCCTTTTCGGGGCCACCTAGCAAGTTTGATGCAGATTTTGCTCTTGGCCGGGTACGTGCTTGGGCTTGGGTTCGAGAGCCTGGCCTTTGCAGATGCTGATACGAATACCGATTTGTATTAGGGACAGTAGACGCAGACACGGATGCAGAGGAAGTGAGAGCCGGGGCCATTGTTGTGCGAGGACAGGAAGCGCCACTGCCCGACGTGACAGAGGCCTCAGGATCAAGACCAATAACTTGAGCCATGCCGGGCCAGCTTAACATCTCACACAAAACATGGGATGGGCTTATACGCTTTTGCGCAACGATGCACTTGCATCCATGAAAGACAGGACTGAGCTAGGTAGATGTATCAGTAGAGTATTCACGGGAGGGACATGGTTTGTACACGGAGGGATCTCTTAAATTAGTCTCACCTTTCCTTTGGTTGTCTTTCGGAGCTTTTCTCGTGTTCTCCCTTTGGAGCCTTGGATGGAGATTAGGAGGCGGGTGGTTGCAGACCGGTGACCCGAGTGATAGTAGGTACCAAGGTAAATATAATAGGTACAGGAGGGAGTCTGTGTCACCGCGAATACATATATCTTACACTGGGGATTAACAGCCACAAAACAAGGCCAAGATTGTGACAAAGATGAGAAATTGAGAAGTGATGGTGTTGAAAAGAAGAAGAAGAAGAAAAAATTACACGTCCTGGGGGCGACGCCTCATCCCACTCTCTCCCCCAGTTGAGTCCAGTTCAACCTGGTCAATCCCAGTTCAGGGACCTTCCCAACCGCGTCAGAGCAGACAGACAGCAGTAACAGGAGCATCAAAGAGGTCCTAGAGCCCATGTATGCCGTCACTCTCCATAAAACCCTGGAGCGCCACCATGGCCAAGTGCCGCTACTTGGTCTTAGCTCAGGATCCGAAAGCTAATTATGCCCGTTGAATTTGATGGAGTGGAAACGTTTTCGCCAATTCCCCAATCAGAGCCTCTAAAGCACAGATTCACCAAAAGGGAGATCGTGCTCCGTTGTTCTAGCTCAGCTCATCTCCATTATGTTGTAATTACGACTCTTTGACGATGCAGCACGACAACCCGGTTGTTCGGGATGTCAACCAAGATCAGCGTAGAAATAGTTTCATTTGTCAAACTATCCCTAGTCATATTTGCGCCGGAGATCTCATTTTCCTGACCCTTGGTTAGCTTCGTTCCCGTCACTTTTCCCTTGCTTTTTTCTGTTGTCGCTTTATGCATGTCTCTTCGCCAGCCTCCAGAAGTGATGTATGTACAGTATGGACATGCAAGTGGACAGATCTTTAAACCCCAGCCGCTCGCAAACCTTTCCCTTGAAAAAGAAACAATTCATAGCAATTGGTTGCCGAAAGTCATCGGTCAGTGGTTGCAGCTGGCTGCTCGTCGTCACCACCGTGAGTTGTGCTACCTTCTCAGGTCTCGGGTGGTTCACAAAAGGTAGATCTATGAACCAAGCATCAGCTGAGAATCCAAGCCATGCTCGCATTATTTTGTCCTAGACATTGGCGACTTGTTGAACCACTTATGTATGCACCAACCAATCTTCAAACTATACAGTAGCCAGAAGATAGCAGAACTCAAGACTTCATCATCACCATCAATCCGACCTTGGATGCTAAAAATACTTGAATAAGTTTAGGATGGACTTGGTGGATGGCTCTTTGAATAGTTTATTCTTGCTCCGTATCCAGAGTCTTGAGTCTCCTGAAATCTAATCCCAAGGGAGTAGCTCCATGTTCCAACAATCCACAAACACTTCACTCAACCACGACAGGATGGATGGTAGCCATCTCTTTTCAGCTCACGGGGTTCTTCCTTCAGGTCGTTACAACCTTATCCAATCACCAACACCGCGTTGTCGTTGCTCAACCGCCAAAAGCCTTTCCGAGCGCCACTGCTGATCTCCTCTGCAGGAGACCGCTAGTGTCATCACTGTGCCAAGTTAACTTACCAACTGTTGTTACCGAGAGGATATGATGTGTGTGCCTGACTGAGCATTATCTCTAGAGTCTAGCGTCATCCCCTACTTTCTGTCGTCTTGGCATTGATATAAGCTGAGCCGCATTGACCCTCTTTGGAAAAGCCAAAAGGCCACTGTCGTCAATAATGCCTCCATCACCATTTGCCTTTACATCATAGCACAACCACCCTTTTGTCACTTGTGATCGTGTATGTACAAGTTGCCTTGTCTATTGCCCGTGGGAACTTGACCAGGATTGGACATTACCTGACTTCATTCGTCACCAGGGTCCCTTGTCGTTCTTCCTCACTACTGAAATGACACTATCCCTGTCCGCTGATGATCGTCCTCACTACCGGACCGTTAGGCGAGTTGACCCATGCTCAGCGCAAACATGCCCTGCCATCTCCCCCCATTCACATTGTTTCAACGGTATCACGTGACGCAATCAACCTCGTCTGTGAACGAGATCGTGAAAAATGATGCAGTGCTCTGCCATTACCATGTTCCAGCATTGATGGAAACCCCCATGGATCTGGCTGAGCGTCTCGATCTTAGCAGCTGGCCTCAGAATCTTCCAAGCTGGTCAGGTTGAATCCTTAATGCTTCAGTTCTCCATCCGACTACCACAGGAGGGGGCCTCGTGCCCCCTTGCATATCAGCGTAGGCGGCCCACGCATGTATGATGTATGTGAGCCTACCGTATCTTCTGACAGAAGCCAGGAGTGAGGCATGCTTGGCCATGTCTAATCCTTCGGAGGAAAAACTGTCGCAGCCCCCTATGTCCTATTCGTGAATGCCATGGACAAATGAAATAAGGCACGTCGACCTCCAACGCCCAGAAATGCTATCTACTATGTACCATCCTCTATGCTTACTATACAGGGTCTCGTTTTGTCATGAAATTTACCGTTTCTTTGGAACAAAGAGACTTGGCTTCCCCTTCTTGCGAGAGGAAGGCGGGTGGGGTGGACGTCGTTGCTGGGGACAGTATAAGCAAAGCGCCTCATCGAACTCATAGTGTTAAACATACCTGGTTGTTGCTATCCTGCGGACCGGAATTCGAAGGTCCTGTCGGAATTCTGGGCCCTGTTGGGGCTTGGGGTCTGCTTGATAACGAGGGACTGGTCGGCGCTGCTGCAGGCGGTCTTTCGGGAGGCGCCAGACCCATTACTGACATCGCCGAAGGGTCGGTGGGAGCCTTGGGCGGCCGGTGCGACTTATTCCCAAACTTGCCCATGAGTCCACCGCCCCGAGCCTTGTCACTTGCTATCTGTTTGATTGTTAGCTTACAAAGCCTCTGTTCTCGGTATTTGTTATGTTTGTAGGCATACCCTTTTAGGAACTGGCTGGTTTGAATCTGGTCCGTCATGAGGTCGCTTTCGTGCTTCTCCTGGAGGCTTGCTTGACGAGGTATGAATGACAGGAGGCCCAGCAGAGCGTGGCAGAACTCCAGCCAGTTCTCCTCCTCCAATGCCAGGTATGTGAGTTGCGGGAGTTGTTGGCTGCTGAGCTCCTTCGACCTTTGGTGAGTTCGGACGAGATGAGGGCAGTGACGACGTTCCCAAAGATGCATCTCGCATTAGAACATCACGGTCTAGAGCTTGGGGTGGTGGGGGAAGGCAAGCGCCCGGCTTTGCCTTCTCGAGGGGCTTCCTGAACATAGACAAGATGTCGCCATTAGTGTAGCGATCTCTGGCCTGGGCATCCTCAATAAGTTTTCGCCAGAATTCGCCCTGAACAAGCGCTCTCGAGTCACCAAGAATCCACAGCGATGATTTGGCACGAGTCAAACCGACGTTCATTCGTCGAATATCAGTCATGAATCCGATACCGCCAGTAGAACTGGCACGAACACAAGAGAAGATGATGATCTCACATTCGCGACCCTGGAAAGCATCGGTGGTGTTGAACTCGATTATGCTTGTGATGTTCTCGCCATATCGCGATCGGAAGCGGTTTCTTAACTCATAAAGTTGAGCTTTGTAAGGAGTGATGATACCGATCTTGCCAGTTAAGTCGCATTCACGGTACTCGTTACTAAAGCGATCGTACATCTGTATAGCAACATCCAACTCCTTGGTGTTGACCAGTGACTGGCCCTTGTGACCCCTCTCCTGGACACCCTGGACATCGAAGAATCGATAGGGACCAAGTAGTGCGCTCTTGTGCCAGGGCTGTTGCCTGAGCTCATGCATGTTCTGTCCGTCGGCGAGTTGTCCTTCGTAGAACTCGCGGCTGGGGAACAAGCTTATCTCAGGATGCATACGATATTGCATGTCCAGCAAATGCACCGATCGTGGGTGATTTTGCTGCATTCGTACGAACAGACTTTGATCATAACCGAACTTCGCCGCTGACTGTGACAGAACTGTAGGGGGAAGCTGTTTAGGATCTCCAACGAGAATACATTTGTAGCAGCCGTATTTGAGTGGAATCAACGCACTCAACTCAACGCACTGAGCAGCTTCGTCAATGATGACTGTTTCGAACTCTACATCCTCCAGGTTTCGAAACATCTCGTGACCACTGCCACTCAGAGTAGCGCACAGAACCTGAGCGTTATTGAGGATCTCTTGCTGGACTTGGCGGCGCCGCATTTCCGTCTCTCGAGCTACAGAATTACCACTGCTCTTGTCGGCATCGATTTGTTTTCCATAGGACATTTGGCGTCGCTTCAATTCGTCGAATTCTCGAGATAGCTTGTTGTATAGGGTTCGATCGTCCATGAGTTTTGCTGCTTCCAGCTGGGGACGCAGTTTTCCCAACTCTTCCTTTACCTTCCCGGCATTCTCGTGGAGTTGGTCACGGTCGGCCTTGGCTTTATCCTTGGTCTGATCACCCTCCATGCGGGCCTTGACAAGCTCGTCTAGAGTGACGTCCCTTACAGCTGCGTTAATGGCATCACTCCGACCGAGTCGTAGCACGTTGATATTCTTGGTTTTCCCTGAGATCGTCTTGACACCAGCCTTCAGACGTAGCACTAATTCATCTACGGCGGCGTTACTGGGCGCACAAACAAGAAGCTTTTTCGAACGATTTTGTTTGGGTGCACCGGGTGCACCGTTCGGTCGCAGAGGTACGCCCATGGGAATGCCTTGATTGCCTGGCTGACTCAGTTGCTCAGAGAGTAAGGTTCCAACCATGGCCACGATGGTTTTCGTTTTTCCAGTACCGGGAGGGCTGCTTATCTTAGCTTCATCAATAACCAAGGCCGAGAGACTTACCCCTGAATAAGCGTAAAACCATCATTGTCGTAAGCGCCTAGAACCGCCGTAGCCTGTCCTCGGTTCAGGGCATAATTGTTCATACAGTTGTTTATCTTCTCATCTCCATATTGCAGAATAGGGGACGGTTCAGCATTCAGAATTTCGTCCATTAGATCATAATACGGCAGACTCTCCAGCGCGGCGAATTCTCGCTCGATTGTTGTCATGTTGGTAATCTTCACTCCAAACACGCTAACATTCGGGGTCAACACCTGTGTCATGGGATTGTTTCGGGAAGCCACACGATATGTGATCTCGATCAGCTCCTTTTTGTAGGTGATGCGGTGAACCCTAGCCAGACAATGTCGAGCTGTCTGGTCAATCAAAGGTTGTTCCGATTCTGAGACGAGAAGAATGTCGCCTTCAGAAACGCCGCGCTCTCTGCTTTGGACCACTGGCATCGTGAAGGTCGCCTCCAGGTAGCTGTCAACGCTCGCACGACTTGCAATCTTCATACCGAATGGCTGAGACGTGAGCTCATCTTTAGCCGTGACAAAAGAGCGCCAAGCTTCTGAGGCGAGCAAGGGGAAAAAGGTATCCTGGTACGTTCTGGGTTCAGAATACTTGGTGGCAACTTCTGAAGCAGCTGGGCCATTGGGAGGATCGTTACCACCGTGGAAGATGTCCCAAGCTAGGATTGTGTTGTGTAATCTGTCCATAGGAGGGATGACTCTGGCTCTCCTATCCTTGACTGAGCGCTGCTGTCTAACCTTCTTCACTGGTCTACGCATTTTGTCTTGCAAAGCCTTTGCCATGCGCCGCTTGTTAGCTTCTTCCAAAGCTGTCTGGCCTCCCGTGCTAAGGGCAGCTAGTTCGTTATCGGCATCTGATACATCTTCTTCCTCTTCATCAGATTCTTCTTCGGAACTGTTTACCATTATCTCGCTTCGGCCGTGATCCTTACCGATGAGGCCAAGACTATGCAAGCCGGAACCCTCACCAGGGACAGTTTCTCCCCTAAGAGCTTTGGCGTTTGCAATGACCGCAGCATCACGCTTCTCTTTTTCAAGCTTGGCCTTTTGTCTGGCCTCCTTGATCGCCGCGATCTCCTTCTTATCAGGGGCAATTTGGGTTCTGGGCTTGATCATAGCTTGAGCCTTTGTTTTGGCCTTTGCCTGATCCTTGACTTTCTTAGCCTCCAGCTGCCTAAGGATGGGACTGTCTATAGATCTGCTGAGATCAAGCACGTCATCACGATTAGATCTTGATGCTACCGTAGTTGTACTGCTGGCTGATGTGCCAGACTTGGACCAAGCGTCAAGTTTGCTTTGTTTCTTGATACCATCTTTGGGTCTCTGTGCTAATGGTGTCTGTGCAACACCGAGCTGGAAGATTTGAATTTCATCATCTGTTTGTCCTAGGGCTTGAAGAAGTTCTGCTCGCTGCTGGTCAGTCATGTTGGTTGACCTGACAAACTTGCCCGGAACATTTGTAGGTAGGCAGGCATCAGTGATAAGCTTGCGGGAGGCAGGGTTGATCTCATGGTTGTTTTCTCGAAGTCGGGTCAGAATCTTGCACAAGACTCTGACTGTGACATCAACGAGCCACTTGTCCTTCAGACGAATCATGTTCTCCATTCCACCAAAGTGTTGCTTTGCAGGGATTAGAATTTGCGACATAGTATCCTTCTCACTTTTGTTCAGAGCCTTGGAAATCGCCGAAGTGATGAGACCATCCTCAGCAACGAGGGCTTCAGCGAGCTCCATGATTTCTCGGCAGAATTCTGTCATGACGGCGTTCTGAATGTATCGAGACCATCCCTCAATGTTTCTGCACGCAGTAGAGACAAAACGCCACTGTTCGCTCCACCAACGCAAGACCTTCGCAGCCGACATAGGCTCAAGGGTCTTGACTCGCAAGACTCCAGACATCGGGTCAGTCAAACCACGGAGGATATCTCGACTCATATTTAACATTGGCCTGATAGGGCCCCAGGGGTTTGGAGGTTTCAAAACTCGCTCTAGGGCCCATACTATGGAGGAGAGGGTCTGCTCAGGGTGCAGCTGTGACATTTGCTCGAAGGCGCCGCTCTGGGAAATCTCTCCGGTCCAGCTCTTCAGCAGCTCGGCAGCTGCTTCAGCAAGTCCTGCCTCCCCATGAGTGGAGAGTGTAATAGTACCTTGGAAAGCCAGGCGGTCGTCAAAGAAGGTATTCAGGTCTGTGGCAGCGTCCAGTTCAGACATTCGACCAAGAAGATTCCCAAGAATATCCACCGTTGCAGCAAGAGACTTGTTGAAGTTCTTGCTCGAATCGCTCAGTTTATCGTCGCTCTTCAAGGCCCTGATCTGCTCCACACCAATCAAGGGCTCCAATGACAAGACGATGTCTCTCGCAAGATTGACCTGTTCGGTTGACAAATCGAACATCTCAATAATACCTTGCCAGAAAGCCTTCGAGTCCCTGGTAACGGCGGATTGCAGTTGGCTGCCCTCCAGGCAGGCTATATACTCCTCCGCAAAGACTTTCATATCAAGTTTCATGGCAGCTTGCATGGCCTTTTTGGCTGCGTTTGCTACTTGAAAGGTCACCCAGCCTTCCTTTTCCTGGCCAGGGGCACGTAAATTCCGGAGAATGATGTCCTTGTACTTCATAACGAGGTTGAACGCACAGCATGCGTAGAGATGAGTGGTTCCCGCACCAATCTTCGTCTCTGGGTCGACAAATGTTGAAATGGTAAGCTGTAAAGCATCAAATCCAGCTCGAATGCACGCCGCACGGCCCGGTTCCCCGATAGTCTCATCTTTCGCGAGTGATTCGAAGAGAGTGTGCATCAAGATCTCGCAAGCGTTATATCTGCGATCGCGGCCGACTGACTGGAGCCATGGATCAACCCAAGACGTAGGAAAGGGACCACGGGAAATGCTTCCATCGTAGCCAGTCCAGCAATCTTCTAGAGATTGACGAAGGAGATTCTTGTATCCGGGGCTCGCAAAGATTAAGTCAGCGATAACATTTGGCCGGGCATCGCCGATAACATCCCAAAAAGCCCTGGGTGCCTTTTTTAGAAAGTTTGTGAGGATTGTGATGGTCATCACCAAGACACTCTCGGCAGGGCAGAACTGGATATGGCGGAACAGAAGGTCGTAGATGTGACTGATTGTGCCGTTCAGTTCGAGATTCCGTAACCGCTGCAGGATGACGTCTGCAGTCAAGGTCCTTAGAATTTCATTGAATCCTTCCCAGAACTGCTCCATTTCAGGCCATGAGTCCACAGCTTGAGGCTCTTTTTTAGAAATGTTCTCAATGGCCCTTGTCAGACCGCTGCTGACAGCCCAGTCGAACTGCTCCAATGTCATACTATTGCTGTCAAGGTTTCGATAATTATCTGTTGCCCATTTTCGGCGATCCTGATTTTTCAGGTCAAAGATAAAGTAAGTCATTCCAGGCAAAGGCTCCTTGGTACCAAGTTTAAGGCCACTTTTCCCTTGGAGTCGCTGGAAAACATACTGAAAGGTCATCCTTCGATCCGCATCCTCCATATACGGCATGCAGCATAGTGCCTCATATATAGAGATATGGACCTCGGGAAGATGCTCACCGAGCTGGGATTTCTTGAAAGTAGAGCCTGCTGAAATGATCTTCTCAATAAAGCCCTTGGCCCATCGCAGGCTCAGATCGATTCGTTCAACATCTCTCTGCTCCAGCATCGACCGGATATCGACTACAACTTCTTCATTCCACCGTTCTTGGAATTGCTGCAAGAGTTCTCTGCGTTGCATATGCCAATTATAGACACAATCTGCGCAATGCTTTAAGCAACCGTTAAGCCTCTCGCTGAGCTGCTCTCCCCATTTCCCTTGGCTTGATTGATCGAAGCCAAAAATCAGGCAATTCCAGTATGTGACTTCGAGTCGCTCCTTTCCTGCCTTAATTCGACTATTCTTTTCTTCTTGCGTAATCGATGAGTCGGGATCGTCGACGAGTTTGTAGTTTTCATTATCCTCGTCGTTGATGCGCGGACACAGGAGATGACATTCCTCGTCGAAGCGTTGAATCTTCTCGTACCATTGGCTGAGTTGCTCATGAAGATCCATTGTAGGGTTCGCAGGTACGTTGGCGCATCTCTTAGGATCGTGGCTAAAACAAAGGGTGGTTCGGGGGTACTGTGGGAGGTCGGGTTTTCATGAGGTTGCGAGAATTTATCGTCAAGTCTCGCGAGGATCGCATTCGACGAAGTGAGGGATATCTTCAAACTTGTCGCAACGAGTTGAAGGTTGTTAGGGTGGTGGTGGTCGAAAATTCGAAGTTGAGTTGAAGGACCGTTGCTGGGGCACTCTAGCTTCGAAATCAAACAACCCTTTCCGTGAATGTCTGCTCGTTTGCGGGACAACCCTAGGGGACAAAACAGTGATGCGTAGAAGGTTGAGTCGCAGGGAATGTATGGAGTCCCTTGATGTCCTGTCGAAGCTTGTATTCCAGCAAGACAATGAGCCTATGGATCAATATGAAAGAAGATCAGGACAGGAAAATAGTTGTAACGCTAGGTCAGAAACTGGCCGGGCTTTGACGCGCTTGGGTTGCCGCGTTTTCTGCAGGGGGTTAAATGAGAAATAGCGGGCCGTTCGTCGCTGGCTGACAAGGTACCTTAGCCACTGATGTCGAATTTGGGTGAAATGGTTGCTGAAGTGGCTTGTGATAAGACACGGGCAGGATAAATGCATGTGTAAGAAAGATAGTTGCACGAAATGCTGAAGAGGGGCAACTTATTTAACGAAAATAACCCAGAATTATCTAGCTACAGTCACTTAATCACTGTCCTCTTCCTTCAGCTGCTTCTTCAATCCTGCTTTCCCTCCATACTGTCTCTTCCCTGTTCGCTCCATCAGTCCATCAAGAGGACATTTTGATTTATTCCATTCTTCGCTCCCCTCGCTTGTGTTTGCTCTACAGCGGATACAACTTCGTCCGTGTTGGACGAACAGTTTGTGCAATCCATACTTCAGATGATTGGGGATGCGCACCTCCAGGTGACTAAATGTTTGATCCCGAGTGGCTTTGGGGGGTATCCATTTCAACCATCCACTGATGCGGTGAACGTGGGTGTCAACTGCGAAGCTAGGTTGTTGGAGACAGAAGAGAATAACGCAAGATGCTGTCTTGACGCCAATGCCAGGGAATTTAGTGAGTGTCTGCATGGCTTCATCTGGAGCCATACCATGTATATGGTCTAGTGAAAGAATATCTTGATCTGTCTTCAAGATTTCAAGATCTTTTTGACCTTGAGTTTTGTTATCCGCTCCGGTGATACCAGATAAGTTCCCCCCGTTCTTCTCTTGCAAAAAAGCCTCCCGTCGTTTTGTGTTCTCTTCATGAACTAATTCCAGGATAGCCTTGATGTCTTTACCCTTGACCTGAGCCAAGCCACCTGTCTTGATTGATTCAACGATGATGGGCAAAGGAGCAACTCTGACCTTGTTCCAGTCAACGCTGCCTTTCCCAATACCTTTGTCGACAGTGCCGAATGTGGTCACCAGCCCCCTGAATGCTGCACTCGAGTTGCGGTTGGAAGTGTTCGCACTTAAGCGGGTACGAATCAAGGCATCGAGAACAGATGGTACCTCTCCGCAACCCGACACTTCCAAAGATGGCGCTGGTATCTTCTCGGGGGCTTCGGCTTCTCCATGTACTTTCGCCAGTCGGCGATAAACCTCTTCACATTCTTCTGCCGATGGAGCGCTCCACTCTGGAAAGGGCGTCATGCCAGGAGTAAGTCCATACGGGTTATCCTTCGTCTTTTTGACCGTTTTCCGAACTGGTGCTTCTATTACCACCTGGAGATCCTCATCCTTGACCTCCGTCTTTACGGACGAAGGCTTGACTCGGAGTTTATTTATTGTCTCGTCATCAGATTCGAAGTATGAAGATTTTGCAGCTGATTTCCTTGGGCGAAGGGATCTTCGGGTTGCCAACTCCATGACCTGGGCCAAACCTTGGTTCGCAGCTTTCATCCCCGATTTGGCCACAGGTGAGACCTCTTCGACTTTAGTACTTTTCGCCAAGTCCTGCGTTTCTTTCGGATCTTCCGGGGTTGTGGGAATCGTTTCGATATCCTTCCGGGGAGGGCGAACAGGTCCCAGATTGTGCGGAAGGTCATCCAAATACTCATCCTCCACCTGGTCCTTGACCTTACTCCCGGTCTTTCTTTTCTTCACAGGTGCCTCCTCTCGACTAGCAACCTTACGTTTCCGTAAAGTTCGAGCAGCCATCTCGACTTGCGCAGAAGGTGTGAAAGTGTGGAATTGATGAAAGATTGGAGATGATGGAGATAGGTTCGGACAGGGGTGCAGGAGTGTCCAAAACTTGACGGCAAATAGCAAATAACTTTTCATTCCACAAAAGCAAGCATTCTCCTGATGTTATATATCAACAGTATACTCATTTTGTTCTGGTCATGGTAAGTGTTTGATCAGTTTTGCGAGTTCTTATAGTTGATCGCATCAATGACCTCAACAGTCGACACAAGGATCGCTGGGGTCTATCTCCACACTACAAATCGTCGTCTGCCGGGATCCACTGAACTAGGTAGGTACCTACCTAACCGAAATTGGTCAGAGTGGCTTCACGGTTACTTACCTACCCTGTGCCACCCGCCCTAGAAATAGCAACATCAAGGAGCATCAGAACACAAGAAATACATGATTACTATGTTCTTCAAATGTTGCTTCGGCTTGTACAGCCCTGTTTTTTCTTTTTCTTTTTTTTCTCTGGGTTATCGCTGAGAATTGCTATCCTGAATCCCACCGTACCAGATCAGGGCTTAGCCACCCTTCATCTTTGAATGAGTTGCTTCATAAGTGTTCCAATAACAAACAGCTGAGTTAATGATATCCCCAACAGAGCTCAGCAAAGGGCACAGCGGAAAAGTCTCCAGAGACATTCATGAATTCGGCCATATTTTTGGAGCTCGAGATGAATATCGTTGAATTCGTTCATTACATTCAAATGTCTTCCACTGCCTTGCAACGCCTCTGCAACACGACCCAGTAGACCCCAGATCTATCCTTGGAAGCTATTGACCATGAATTAGAGCTAGTAAGGCCAGTTACCCTCGTTCGATGACCAATATAGATGTAGAATGAAAGTGCTCAGATCGAGTAACACCGATAACGGATCTCGTGCGGTTTATATGTGATATACACTGCCCGAACAGCGAACACTGGTGGACTGGAACATGGATTGAAGAGCTTCAACCGAGCCAGAAGACCCATTGATTCTATAAATCGTTGGTGAGCTATCTCTCGGCGTACCAGAATGGAAAGATAGAGCGGAAGGATTGCCTACCCACAAACAAACGCAAGTAAGAGATGGCGTCTGCGACACTGATGCAAGGATGCCAAAGGAAGCTTATATACCATGTCTCGTAATAGAGCTGTAACACAAATGTCACGAGAATACGATACAAGCCACAAGAAAATAAGTATTGCTGCAATATAAATCCTCAGTTGGTTAATAGTACTTGCACCAAGGTTTCACGACGAATAAGAGCCCCGACGAGACAAACGACCCATAGGTCATGTTACACGGACCAAATATTGAAAGAGAAAGATATATGTTGCCCCAGATATCAGGGAATTCACCAAAATTCAAGTACCTAACCGCTTATGATACAATAAACCACTTCTCTCGCTTCCCCTCCTGCAGCCAATCATCACTTTTCCACTCTCTATTCACCAGCCCAACCTAGGCAACAACTATCTCGTTTGCTCGGGGTATACAATCATACTCTTTTCTTTCCTTTATTGCGATTCACAGTGAACTAACACAGCGACGTAGATATTTCTTTTGATCGCTAGGCTCAGGTCCGGTTCTCAACTATGCCTATCCAAAGAATCGAGACCGAGTCGCAACAAGAGACTGATGACATTTTATTTATCTCCGAAGAATCCAGTGGGACTTTTGAGCGTCGAAGGCGCCTCTCGTCTTGCACAATTGGAGATGAGGACACCAGCAGCCACTCAAACACCCCAGTCCGTCTTCTCGAACAAGGCGAACTTGAGCTCAAGGCAATGAGGCTACTGAACACGACTATACAAGCAGGTTCCTTTCTTGGAGTACGCCAATTCTTTTGTGGGAAATATCTTGTTGAGTTTATTCTGGTCAAAATTCTGGTTCGATGCCGGTCTACAGACGCGATCAAAATCCGTGGCACACCCTTCCTGAGAAACCGCTCGGCTTTAGCAAAGCTTCCAAAGAAGCCAAACGAAGTCTGCATGCTGATATGCCGAGATGGTGACACAAACAACGAAGAGGCCACAGACACCAGTCCATCACAAGTGGTTCAAGTGCACCCACTGCTCATCACCAACGCGAAATACCCCAACTTCAACCGGGCTGTCTTCAATCCACAACATCCCACAGAAAGGGGTCGACCGAATGTGCAGTCCACGCACTTGACCTGCCGCTAGAAGCTGGAGGTTTGTTACGCTGGACAAGGGAGCCGTCGGAAGCAGGTTGAAGAATCTATTATTCGGATTGACTCCAGCGAAGCCTCACGGAGAGAATATGGGATTTCCAACGAGATACTCCGCAATAGATGGCGAGGAACTACCGCCAAAGGAGGCTCATGGAGCCCCCTTTCAGGCGGTCACCTTATTGACCTGGAGTCAGAGCGGCCCAACGAAGAAGATCGAAGCCACGGTCAGCAGTACACGATATTTGACTCTTGTTCCGGTGCTGGCGGAGTATCGCGAGGAGCCTTCATGGCTGGCTTCAAAGTCCAATATGCGTTGGACAAGGCACCGGAGGTTTGGGATACCTACCAAGTAAACTTTCCTGAAACCGAACTATACAAGATGTCCCTTGACCAATTTCTATCCAGCGCGCAGACGAGTCATATGCGGGTTGATGTTCTACACTTTTCCCCGCCCTGTCAATTCTTTTCGCCAGCACACACACACGCCTCAGCACATGATGATGCGAATATTTTCGCATTATATGGCTGCAATCAACTACTCAAGAAGTTGCGTCCCCGTATCATCACTGTGGAACAGACATTCGGTCTTACGCACGACCGGCACGAGGAGTACTTTAATGGCTTCCTTGGGGACTTCACACAGCATGGCTACTCCATACGCTGGAGAGTCATAAGGCTTTGCACGTGGGGAGCAGCTCAAGATCGGAGACGCCTAATCATCATTGCCGCTGCACCTGGTGAGAGACTTCCAACCTTCCCCCAGGCTACACACAGTCAGGAGGGTGGCAACGGACTACTGCCCTACAACAGCATCGGAAAGGCGCTAAGAGGCATCCGCGCAGGAGACGATCTTCATGACCTTGATAACGTCCATTATTTCGATCCACCACGACCGCCATATGACCCAGAACGCCTGGCAGGGACTATCACCACTGGTGGAGGCTATTTTTACTACCCTGACGGCTCACGGAAGCTCACTCTTAGAGAGTATGCAAGCTTGCAAGGATTCCCCAAGTCACATCAGTTCCTCGGTACTAAAACATCCATCAAACGGCAAATCGGAAATGCGTTTCCCCCGAACACAGTCCGTGTTCTCTACAAGCATTTAGAACAATGGCTCTTGAACGAAGACCGCATGAAGCCATTCGCTAACGACCAGGACGCCATTCTCATTGAAGATGATTCCGACACAACAGCCAGTCTTACAGATGATTTTGAGGATAGGCTACGCCACTCTCCGGATACGATGGAAGGAAATATTGTTGAGACTTTTGGTATACAACAACATCGACGCAGCAGAGGTCCTTGGGCCGTCGAGGACATGGTGATTGACTTGACCTAGCTCCTGAGCAGGTTTGATCAAGATAACATGGCACGGAGAACGAGATTAGTGGTTACTGGCTTGGTATTGTAGCAGCCTGGAAACTAGACGACAGCTTTTCTCCTTGGAAAGGTCACGATGTGGTAGATAACTGTTCTGTTCGAGCTTTAGATAGTTTAGTACTTAAGGTAACCGTCACGAATACCAGTGTTTGATTACATTACTTTGGTACCTACCTTACCTGGCACACCTGCCTTGGGGTCTGAGATATCCTTTGTAAGAGAGAGCCAATCTTGAACTAGCACCTGCTGCCACTGCGTGCTCTCTCTTTGCCCTCGAAAAGGCCCCCTCTAACTTTTGACAGTGATTCACAGCTGGCGGGCAGTGCGGAGCAGCGCGGGGGGTGCCTGCTGGTAGCCCCAGATGGGCACCTTCTTATAATAACAAACGGCGAGCGCAAACGCTTCTCCTCCTTCCTTCCTTCCTTCATCCCCTTGCACGCTTCTGCCTTGGGTTGTATCCGAATCTTCTCCTAGGTAGCTCGCGCTTCCACCCTTGCTTCTTTCATCATCGTCTTCTTCTCTCGATGCTTTGACGGGTCTTTTAGTCAATAGGTACTGCTTTGGACTACCTACCTAGAGGCTAGGCATCGAAGATATCTTGTTCCGACGGCAGTTCGCGCTTTACTCGTTCACTACATTTCTACTGCCATTGCGTCTTGTTGCTATTCTTCTGATATGGCGCCAACTGCTCCAATCATGTCAGCCCCTGTCGGACGAAGTGTTCCTACGTCCGGAAATGTGAGTTTTGATCATCCAACCACATGAATTATGTCACTGACATTGTGCTCTCAGAGGCCACTGGAACCCTTGTACGCCCTGTCTGTGAGCGAGTATGTGAACAGACACGAGAATGGTACTATAATCGAACAGCGCAATGAGGAGACGATATTAAAACGGTTCAATGATCTTCGGACCTCTTTCAAAGCCTGGCCCATAGCGCAAATTGACTCCTTGGCAAATTCTTTTACGACGACCTGGCTCCTCCTTGTCCCGGTCCCTAAACAATCTGAGGACCTCATTTTTCCCGCTCTCACAGACAACTTCCGCATCGAGTTTGAAGAAAGAATAAAGCTTTCTAACAGGACTTATTCTCTTGTCAATTTGTCAGCAACTCGCGTAAAAAACCCGTATGAGGATATGGAGAGCATCGTCGGCCCAGAGGTCGTGAAATGTGCAGCCTTCAACGTTCAGGTTCCACGCGCGGTGAAGAATGAGGAAGGGGATCAAGAGATTCTCGAGCTGATGAACCACATGAAGACAGCATCTACACTTGACGATTTCGAAAGCCTAACCTTGGACCAAGCCTCCCAGAAAAATATATTCATTACATGGGACACGTTTTCCAATACCTACGAAGCCGAACTTGCCGCGATGCATCGCCTGACAGGCGATTGCCAGCTTGAAAGCCGGCAGATCAGTCAAAAATGCAAGGCTGCTTTTGAGATGATCCTAAACTTCGAAGGATCGAACAAGACAATCGTCAATCTGCATAACATCTTCCCTCACCTTAGCAATCCACACGACCGGGAGTATAGGGTTCGCCATAGTCTTCTGAGAAGATTCCGATCCTTCAATAAGGATCACATGGCCGCCTTTGAAGGCCTAAAGGCCATACCGAATGGTCTCTACTTTGTTAATGGATGTCCCGGTGCGGGCAAGACAGAGTGGAATATGGTCCTTTCTGCTCTGATACAGTCAGTACGTCGCCCAGGTGCCAAAAAGCGGTATAACCCTATCCTATTCCTTGTTGACCTCAACAAAACCGTTGATGATGCTGCGGACCGCTACTGGAACTTGGCAAAGGAGTGTGGTCTTCATCTTCGCATCATTCGAATGCACGGTTGGCCTTACGAAATAAAGAACAGCGAGAGACTGGGCAAAAACCAGGCGCAAGACTGTGAACAACAAATAGACTTCACGAGAAAGTTTCTGACGACTGTCAGTATCGAGAAGACTTTGAACGCCGGAAGAAACCCCAACAAGGCGCCAACGCTGGATGAAGCTGCTTGGGACTACTATGAAAAGCACAAACATGGTGGGTTTGTGGCGCTCAAGAAAGTGCTCTCCAGAATGGAGGCTAATGACGCCTTGGACCACGACGATTGGAAATGTCTGAGAAAAGAAGTCACGAAACTATACACCGCGGTTTTGAAGCAAGCGGATTTCATAGCGACAACGCCTGTGGCCGCATATGGCGGCTTCTCGAAACTCTTTAAGCCGGATGTTATCTTCGTGGATGAAGCGCCACATGCAAGGGAGCTCACAACACTGATTCCGATTGCATTCTTCGAACCCTTTGCTTGGATTTTTACGGGCGATGTCAATCAGACCCGCCCCTTCGTGAAGAGTGGTGATGCACGGGATGCCTTGAAGAAAGGCCTTGAGGTGAATCCGTATTCTGAGCAGCTGCGTCTTAGTCTTATGGCAAGGGCCAATAGACTGGGGGCGATCAATAGTTCATTGTTGATCAACAAGCGAGCGCATGGCAACTTGCACAAGCTGCCGTCGGATCTCTTCTATGGCGGAAAGATGTCTTCGGATTACCCATCATCGAGGCAGTTCCCGGAAACGGTTAGCTACCTAAGACGGCACCTTGAGGCCTTCGGCAGTGGACAAAAACTGAACGCGAACCGGGCTATTATTGCCCTTTCGACGAGCAAAGAAGAAAACCATTGTCACAGTTTCTGGAATCCTGTGAATCATCGTTGGGTGTTGGCTGAAGTTAAAAAGCTTTTGCAGGACCCGTCATTTCGAACCATTACGGACAGCCAGCGGCCCGGACGTGTGATGATCCAGACACCATATAGTGTTTCCATGCGTCAGTATGCACATGTGGTTAAAGGCTGGCCAATTGAGTGGCAGGAGAGGACAGAAGTCTTGACGGTAGACAAGGCTCAAGGTAATCAGGCAGATGTGGTTTTCCTGGATATGGTGAGAACCACGAAGCCCGGCTTCATGGACGAGGCACAACGCCTCAACGTGGCAATAACCAGAGCCAGACAAGCAGAAATTGTCCTGATGCACCCTGCAATGACTTTTCGCCTACGTCAGGGTAAGCGGGTACCGACCGATTACACTTCAAAGGTCTGGGAGGATGCAGTTGCGAACGATCGCTTATTCGTGGTCTGACTGTGAAGTCTTCGAGAGGAATTTGATGATGATACAGAGAAGCATGTCTGATGGTGTTTGTAGTTGTTTTGAGCACTTGAGTTCAGTTGGTTGATAGGTCAAATTGGGTTTGTTTTGTTGTTAATTCAAGGAAGCTTGGTTGCACCAAAGCTGAAATGGCACTTGTATCGAAGCTTGTATGCTATTTTCTAGAGAAGGTTGAATGAAAGAGAAGTCGTCGACAATTATTGCTACCTACTAACTTCGTCAAGAGATGAAGTCAAAACAAGGTCACAATACCCCGATGGACTAGTGTCTTGGAGGCAATCGAGCCACACTGGGGTCAGTGTTTTGGTGGGGACATGGCTTAGCAACAACCTTGGGGTTTTGTGAAGCATGAATGTTGGATTTAGAAATTGGAATAAATCTCCTTGTCCATATTTTCACTTTTTGTAAGACGACGCGAAATGGACGGGGATGGATGTACAGCGCAACGAATGGTAGTGCTGACTTGAATAAAACGGGATCGGCTCAGGATATTCCCATGGAAGAGAAGCCAAGAATAAGGGTCCAATGGAGTATCTACCTAGGTACATACGTAGAACAATGCAGGCTGTACCGCAGATAGCCCAAGGTAGGCTGCAAGGGTCTGAGGATTGACAAGACACATCCTTTTTATCAGAGGTCGGTCCACTCTTTGTGTGATTGATCTGACTACAGAGTAGTCTGAGTACTTACTCAGGCCTTCAACTAAGGTATTCATTACTTCTTACATTTGCCCGATTCCATATGGCTTGATAGATTTCCAACCCCAGTCATGCATCCTATTCCTTACGATGGGCAATAATTACATTTTATCAAAGAGCGAGAGTAACGGAATGACAATAATCTCGCACGATCAGTGCCATCAGACTGATCCGAAATGGTGCCAATCCTCGATCCTTGCCTTACTTCCACTCGCTCACGAACACTGGAGAGGATTGGGCTGAGCCTTGCCTTGTAGGGCCAGCGGATAAGAACATCTTATAAATGCAGTGCTATCAGATCTAATGCTGCGTTGCCATAGCCGGTAACTGAAGCGGCTTAGGTAATGTAAGCTGGTTGAGAGTCGTAGGGCTTCACGAGGCTTGAGCAAGGAGGAACTTATGCAGCTAATTTAACGGTTCTTTGAGTAATCTTTGCTCTTTCGATATTCACAAATGAATTTATTTATAGAACTTGGCTGCAAATTATCATCGGCATTATGGGGCCAGTAGCTTGAGACCAGCTGCTTGACGAAACCGCTGTCGAATAAAAATAGGGAACAGTGACATCGTCTCCCGATGTGACGATGTGAGTGTTGCTAATTCTGTTCATCTCCAAAAGGAAACAAGATGAGACAGACTAAGAGAAAAGATCTTGACGTAGTAAGTGAGATAGATGAGCTGAAAATTATAGACAGCACTGTTGAAGTCCAGTGGTCAAATTGAGTTGAAACTCAGTGACCCTGATGACGCCAGGGGGTAAAGTTGACACTAAGTCGAGATGAGTGTGGCTTAGACTGACGGAGCTTCGGACGGGAAGCGGGGCCTAAACAACGCTCATGGCCAATGAAATCTCGCCTCCGTTGAGCCAACTTAAGTCTGGCAAAGGGAGGCAAGAAAACTGAGGACCTCTATCCTGGTGACAAAAATACTTAGGCATAATTTAGTGTAGATTTCGTGGATTCTATGTTATATACTTTTGACACCTTGGTCCAACGTCAGAAGTTTTCTTGCTCCCTGGGAGCCTGGGCAGTTGGAGCCCTGAAGAGGCGCGATAAAAACCAATTGTCAGGGTGCTGCAGAGGGCCGTTGCTTTGCGCTTGCCCGCTGACGACCACCCCCGGATTCCGCCAAGTCATTGCATCTCACTCATGCATGAATCTGTCTCTCACAACGATCGATCATGAGTACACTAACTATCTAACAGCTAAAGTGATCATCGCTTAATCCCCACCATATCTTCCGATTCATCGACTGGACCCTTTCAACAGAGCACAAGCCTTCCACGGAGCTCGCTGTGTCTCGCGCGACTGCGACGGCGGCCTCCCAAGACTCGAGCATCCAGTGTTATACCAGCCACCCCGCCCCAGTAACCTAACCCAGCAATACGACAAGAAGAATCACCACTCGATTAGCTGTCCCATTATCAGCTACCATCAGCTCTCGCCGGCTGCTGCTGGCTACCTCCGCATTCGCCACTTATTCCTCGAACCCGTTGTGGTCCAATTCCATGGATATTCTGCGATGTCTAAGTGGGAGGAAGAGCCATGCGATGGGCAATCTCGAAACCAGAGGCGCCGTGTTGAAACGCCAGCTTAGCGACGGAGGAATTGCGGGTGTTGTTGTCGGTGTTATCGTGGGCATTGCGCTTGTTGTTCTTTGCTCGTATCCCTTCATCATCCGCCGCATCAGACGCCGAAAACTAACATCTCTTCATGGCCCCCCCGACACGAACGACCCGGAGACTGGCGAGGTTCCAGCAACTGGAGCCCCGGGGATAGACGATAATCCACGCCGCCTGTCCTCACAAGACTCCTTCAAACCTTCAGGAGAAAATACGCGTGGGGGAGTTGATGGATCTGTCAAAGACTTGGATTGGACACCCCACGATGGCTTTTTGCAGCAAACCAATGGACAAGGTCAACCAGACTATGTTCCTCGAATCGACACTAATTTACCTTCTTACGGCTTTGGAAATGCTCAGCCAACTGCTAACGACTCAATACCGCGCTCAGCGCCGTTCGGCTCTGACGAGAATCACCATGAAGAATACATGCCGCAGTCTATTGGTGATGCACCCCGTGCTGTTCTTAATGGGACCAGTGCGGACTACTATAGCCCATCAGTCCCTTCGGAGGCATTTGGCATGTTTTCGACTGAGGAACCTCGACCTCAACCTGAACGCTCATGGTCGCGTGGGAGCTCCTTGAGATATAATTTAAAACAGATGTTTAGTCGCAAGAGCACGCGCGATCAGTCTCTTAACTCACCAACATCGCAATCCCTGGCTGAATACCTCGAAAGCGTGCCAAGAGCACAGGATGGAAGTCTTCAACAGATGACTACAGCAGGAAGACCGACCGAGTCTCCTACTGACATGACTGCTCCGGCGACGGATTCTTTGCTGGTACCTACGTCCACCCAAGCCTTGGGCTCCCCGATTGCTCTGCCATCTGCCCTGCCAAAGGGGGCTGTGCAAAGTCCCCCAGATTCCCCACCAACCACTTTCAACTTCAACGCGTCCCAATCACCTCCTAGCCATCCAGCTCCTGGTACCGTGAACCCCATGGATATCATGCCTGCATCGACAGAAACCGAAGTATGGCACAGGAACGACTACCAATTATATGTATCGCAATCCTCGCCCCCTCAGCCGCCCCCCTCAGCAGGGCCTGCCACGCATGAAGGACCTGTGGACTCACCCTCGCCATTAACACTCCCTCCTAGTGATCCTCATCCTCAGCCTGTGCCCATAGTTCACTCTCCTACACCGACCCAGAGTCAAATAGCGTTTAAAACGGAGGAGACCGATGATAATCAGGATATCTCTATGTCTGAGATCCCAACGACCAACCACTTAAGTCCTCTCCCTGACAGTAGTGTTCGACACCCAAGCTATCCCTCCGATGCGTCTACCCCCCTGCCTGGACCGGCATTCACCAACCCGTCATCGCTCAGTACACCTGCGACACAGCTTGATACCCCTTCACCTCACTCTGGTACATCATCCGACTACCGGCATAGCGTGTCACCAGGAAACGCTTTAAGCAATCCGTCACCGAGCAATGGTTTACACGCATGTGATGAGCCTGGCTGTAACCAGGTGTTCGACCAGCCACACAAACTCAAGTAAGTTTATCGTCGCTGGCTGATGGAAGTCGCTCATTAACCCAACAGGCATCATCAACGATATCATACGAAAGATCACAAATGCCCTTACCCGAACTGTGGCAAGGGATTCGGGACCAAGACCCATCTCCAGCGGCATGTCAATGATCGACATGAGAGAAAGAAGAAGTTCCACTGCGCCGTGCAAGGCTGCGACTACTCAAGGCAAGGGGGAAAGGGATTCCCTCGCAAGGATAACTGGAAACGACATATGACAAAGATTCACAACATGGATCAGAGACACCTCCCAGAACCTGTGGAAGTCGACCAGGAGATGGGCGGCACATAAGGGCATCTGCCTGCGACATCATCTTATTTGCTGCTGTAGATAGGGGAACTCCCGCCGCATCCTGCACTGTACGATGTACCACCAGGAGAATTGGCCACTGACTGACAAGCCTTAGCGCTTTGCTAGGCTCTCTATTTACTTTCCTTTTTCGTTTACAGCGATCTGATTCTTACACTCGTTCAGAGTTGGCATATTTGGGTATTAGAAGTCAAGGATTCAGCCAAAAAAAAAAAAAAAATCAACGTTAGGACATGTAGGACTATTTGGGCGTTAGGTCATTGGAAAAGACATATTCGTCTGACAACGGACGAGCCAGGCGTGTTCGTTCTTGGGTATCTATTAATTCGACAGTGTACAACCGAACTATTACAATACAAAGAGTGCTATTGAGCATCATGGTTTCTGCCACATGCTCGCCCCCTTTAGCTTAGGTCTTTGATGATTTTCCTGACAAGCTTCTTCTGTTCTTCCACATCCAATCTCTTCTCATCAGTCTCTAGTACTGCCCTCCCAACAGCAATGACCGTTTTCACATTCTCACTGTCAACCCAGAACTTGCCATTGCGTCCTGTGGCTGTCTCAAATTGAAGACCCGCGTTACCGAGCTCTTCCAGCACCACAACCCGGCCTTCTTGCACACTCTTGGGCATCATCAGACGTCGAGCCATTCCAAGTGACACGGTGTAGAGCATCCCGCCTGTTAAAGGGCCTAGACCCTCAGATTTTCCTGTTGAAGAAGATACGCATTCAATCTCTGGGTCCATGTGGCGGTTGGCGAGAGCAATCCGTGCGTACACAAGTGCACCCGCGCTAAGTTGAGGACGGGTCTTCTTTGTGGCGCCTTCGAAAGACAGTTGTGGTAGAAGAGCAGGCGCAGTATAATCGGAGAGAGTAACATAGAATAAGTCGGCGGCGCTGCGCTGGACGGTCCCGATGACGAGCTCACCGACGCGAGGGGTATACTGTCAATTGGTGAGTCGGCGGTCTACGGCCCGGAGGTAATTCAGAAGCGTACCTTTCCTCGAGCATTCTCTACACGAATTGCATTCTTTTGTCGATCTGTTACAAGTTGGCCAGCGATCGTGGGAACGATGTCGTTGGGAGGCACATGTCGTAGGCCAGGACCGAGTCGCAGAGGCTTCTTAGGATGTGAAGGAATAAGAGACGGATCAATGATATCGCCCGGCAGTACAAACACCGCATCAGATGCCATGATGGGAAACTTGACAAGCTTAATGCTTCGAAATGTAACAGTTAAAAGCTGCAATCCTGATGCGACTACTTCAAAACCATGAGCAAAGGCGGCGTGTGGGGAACTGATAACGATAACGTGAATACGTACCAGTGGCCGATCAAGAAAAATGTGGGCGATGCGATTAGCGGGCAGTTTTTTTTCCCAATCTCTGAGGGAAAAGAAAGTAAACCCCACTAACATCCATCACCAAATCGCCCTCCAAAATCTTGACACCTTGGAACCTCTTCGCTTCAACTTATTAGAGGCACAGAGTCTTGACTTTCTCTTTCTTTCTATACGAATTCACAAAGCTCCCTTTCGACCGACCTAATGAGTGACAACGCTGGAGCCAAGGGCCCTGAGCCTGGCGATCGGGTTGCCATTGGTATTACCTTTGGTAACTCCAACAGTTCCATTGCCTATACTGTTGACGACAAGGCCGAGGTTATTGCCAACGAGGATGGAGGTATGTTCTAAATATACTTGGTTTTCATGAAACTGTGCCCCGTGATACTGTCACTAGGTCACTTGTTAACATTAGCTGCTTGATAGACCGACAAATTCCCACCGTTTTGTCTTACGTTGACGGCGATGAGTACTACGGTGGACAGGCCAAGAACTTCCTCGTTCGCAACCCCGATAACACCATCGCCAACTTCCGAGACTTCCTCGGCCAAGAGTACGCGACCTTCTCGCCACAACCCCAATTCTGGAACCAAGGACACTGACAAGATGCCTTCAGATTTAAGTCCATTGACCCTACTCACTCTCACGCCTCCGCCCACCCCAAGGACGTTTCCGGTACCGTTGCTTTCTCCATCAAGGACAAGAGCGAGGAAGAGACTTCGACCGTTTCTGTTTCAGAGGCCACTACTCGATACCTGCGACGGCTTGTGGGTTCTGCTTCCGACTACTTGGGCAAGAAGGTCACCTCCGCCGTTGTTACCGTCCCCACAAACTTCACCGAGAGGCAGCGAGAGGCTCTAATCAAGGCCGCCAACGACGCCGACATCGAGATCCTTCAGCTTATTTCCGACCCTGTCGCCGCTGTTCTGGCTTACGATGCCCGTCCCGAGGCCAAGATCGAGGATAAGATTATTGTTGTCGCTGACCTTGGTGGCACTCGCTCGGATGTTGCCGTTATCGCTTCGCGAGGTGGTCTTTACACTATTCTCGCCACTGCTCACGATTACGAGTTTGCTGGTGTTCATTTGGACAATGCTCTTATGGAACACTTTGCTAAGGAGTTCCAAAAGAAGCACAACATCGACCCCCGAAACAACACTCGCAGTCTTGCTAAGCTTCGACTTGAGTCTGAGGCTACGAAGCGAGCTCTGAGCCTGGGAAGCAACGCTCAGTTCAGCGTCGAAAGCTTGGCGGATGGCTTCGATTTCTCTGTTACTATTAACAGGATACGATACGAGATGGTTGCTCGCAAGGTTTTCGAGGGCTTCAACCGACTGATCGAGGGTGTTGTCAAGAAGGCCGGCCTCGATGTTCTTGACATTGACGAGGTTATTCTGTCAGGAGGTACTGCCCACACCCCTCGTATCGCTAACAACCTCCGTGGTATCTTCCCTGAGACTACCGAGATTCAAGCGCCCGCCACGAGCGTGTCCGCCATCAACCCTTCTGAGCTCCTTGCTCGTGGCGCTGCCCTCCAGGCCTCTTTGATCCAGGAGTACGAGGCCGCCGATATCGAGCAGTCCACTCACCCTGCTGTCACCACTGTCAAGCACATCTCCAACGCTGTTGGTGTGATCACCGTGGGTGCTGACGGCGAGGATGTCTTCACCCCCATCATCGCCCCTGAGACCGCCGCCCCTGCTCGTCGCACTATCCATATTCCTGCTCCTAAGGAAGGTGGCGATGTTCTTATTAAGATTGTTGAGGGTAACACTCACATCAAGGTCACCAAGCCTGAGCCTAAGGTTAAGGAGGAGAATGGAGATAAGGATGAGGACGACTCCGATTTTGATGATTCTGATGAAGAGGAAGAGGAGACTCGGGAGAAGATCTGGAAGATCGGTAACATTCTTGCCGAGGCCGCCATCAAGGGCGTCAAGGCTGGTGGCAAGGTCGAAGTCACGATCAATGTTCTGGCCGATCTAGGCGTTACCGTCACAGCCCGGGAAGTTGGCGGCAAGGGTGGTGTGCGAGGAAACATCTAAGTCTGAAAATGCTGGACTCAAAAGCAGGAACTTTGATTGAAAAGCCGCAATGATTTTATGAGTAGGTTTATAAGGGGGTTGGTATGCAAAAAGCACGGGTTCATTGGTAGATTCTAGAGGACACAATAGAGGGTTGTCAGGGATGGATTGAATAAAAGACTTTCAACATTTAAAGAATAATGTCGAATCAGTTCGGTGGAAGCCATTCAAGAAACATTATTAAGCAATTAAGTACTCGAGGCCGTGAACAAGCTCAGTTTCGACTTCTAAATTATGCCCTTCACATTACCTGATTCCCATCAACTGGTAATCGCCAAGCAATGAGGTCGTTTCGCATATCATCCTCTCTGACCTCGCGAGTTCCCTTATAACTCACTTCGCGCATTGGGTCGCTATCAAGTGTCATAGTAGACGTCATGCTCGCCATACTACGCGCGTGGTCGAGGTGGTGCTCATGGATGCGTACACCTTTGCGTCGGCTCGACGGAGTGACTGTAACTGTCGAAAAGCTCTTATCACTCGAGTTACTTGGTGTGCGGCGATGTGAGGAGCCAGCTGGGCCGTTATTCTGGTGATTGTGCGAAGGTGAGGCAGTTCTGTTTGAGTGGTGGTGATGATGGTGATGAGGGTGAAGGAGGTTGTGAGTTATACGGCGAGCATCGCGGGCTCGAATGGTATCACGTGGACCCATATCGTCGTCGTCGTCGTCTTCTCCATCAGTGACAGGCGAAGCATTATGAGGTTTGGTTTTCCAGCCGTTACCTCCGTTGAAAATGTCCTCAATGACTTCTTCTGCAGAGTGCTCATTCGGTTGCCGACTCCACGAAGCAGCGAGAACGCTTCGGTACAAGTCTTGGAGCTCAGCGGCGTCGCGAGGCTTAGACAAGTTGGGGACAGCGGCAGCTATTGCTATGTATTGTCAGCGGCAGGGAATGCCATGAAACGAATCAATTCAACTTACGCCCAGCATCGTCCTCTATTGCCTCGCTCATGATACCTCCAATGCCTCCAAAGACAGGAGCCGTTTTCAGAGGAGGAGCTACGTAACTCCGTTCGCCGTCGACTTGGATCATGAGAATACTGATCTTCAGCGTGCTGTTGACTTTGCTGTCCTGCATGAGATATCTTCTCACGATGCCATCCTCGACGACATCTGAATCACGGCGCGGCCGTGATGTACCACCCCTCGTCGGGCTGACACCCATACTGTTGCTACGCATGCGGCCAGGCGATGCGACATCCTTGACGAAGGCCTCGCTTTCTTCCACGTACTCGCTCAGGTTGAGGCGAACAACGCCAAGGGTGACCTTCTCTGTCAAGCCAAATTCTTGTATAACCTCAAACTCCATGGGACATTCAGTAAGGTTGTTATTGCGGTCTATCGATATGCGGATAGAGGGTACCGCGGTGACAAAGCCCCATTCAACTCTGTGGTTGGCGATTGGGCATTTCTGCGTGCGCCCGCGATGCTCCGCGGTCATTGAGTGAGAGAGGTGCCATTTGACAAAAGCCTGGCCAGAAACGAGCGGCACGTTGTTAAGGTCGTAAATCTAGGAAGTATAAGCCAAGGTTTCCTTATAGAGTGGCTGGCCGGAGATTGAGGGATGTACCTTGAGATGAAGGTCGAATTTTGGCTGGAGTACGAGTTAACTTTGAGTTCAAGTTGAAGATTGAGATAAATCCTAACCTTCCGAGCCTTGCCAACTTCAGGTTTGAGAAAGCCCATGTTAGCAAAGATTGTCAGGATATCCCTCTGTCAATGATTCGCAATGCTTAAAGTTCCGACTATGTGAGTATATAGCGAGCTCGCTTGAGCGTAACTGTGACGGTATCTAATCTTACGACAGACTGTAGTGAGTGAATAAGTGCTGGTTGCAATATCGCCAAAGCTAGAGATGCCAGAGAATATATACAGAATAGCCCGCGTAATGCACCGGAAATGCGAACCTTGTGGGGATGCGGCTTACTTAAAGAGGCCATCCCCCTCTGGGATCTACCTCTGCTTGTTTGGCGTGGGCTTTGGCTTTGACTTTGACTTTGGGTTTTGGCTCTGGTCTGCCAGACAATTCCAACTCTAGTGGGCTCTGCCAGCGACTGGCCCAACGATACGGCGGTCCCTATGGCGCTGTATCTGGGCCGTTTGAACGTGGAACTGGAACTGAAACTGAAACTGACCGTTGTAAGCGATGATAAGATAAGCCCGTGATCGAAAGTTGACGATCCCAACGTGAATGATGAGGATATCGTCACATGCAATTCCAGGGAACAGATCCCATGATGGTTGAAGGATGCCCCCTGTGACTTGACGCCACGAGGGACGCAACAAGCAAAGCCACAGGAGGCTGATAGCCATCTGATACCCAAGAGTACCTACCTCTGTGTTTAATTGAAAGGGGCATGCCAATTCAACAATAATTACACAGACAATCATTCTTAGGAGATATCATATCCCCAAGTTCTTTATTAAGTACACTCTGGCTTTTACACTCCTGTCCACTCCTAGACGTGGTAATATTCCCGTTGATGAACCTTCACTTCGTCTCCAGCTCCCTCGCTCGAAAAAGAAAAAAACAAACGCCTGCGAGTCATTCCTACAAGGCCGAACCCGACCAGCTGGACCGCCACCGATCCATATGTTTCATCTAGAGAGGGAGAAATTGCATTTGAAAGAGATCGATCTATTAGAGATGTCTTTAAAATGTCGTGATAGACTAACATCGAGATCCTACAGGGATGATTTATCAACATGATGTTATGGTCACTGATTCGATACATATCGTTTTCTCAGAACTTCTAACAAACAGGTTAGAAGATCTGCTGAATACGACTTAGTTTCTCAGAACCCATGTTCGATTTTGAGCTGAGAGACGAGAGAGTAATAAGTGATCCTGGCAAGGCGAAATAGTCTGAGACAGAAGAGGAACAGGGGGTAGTTCAACTGTCAAGAGAAGAGACAATGCCTACCTACTCTATGAGGACCGAGAACCAACGATAGACTATAAGGAACAGAACTCTGAACATCACGTACTATTCTCAACCTTTGTAGTTAATTTAAAGCAAAAGGCTAGGCTAACGGCATGACGAAAGTCTTTCCTGGTCATTCTATGTGCCTTAACCGCCTGGCTCGTGTGACCATACAAACCCAACAGTTCCCTCTCCCCACGGGAGAAGAGACGACAAAAGAGACGACAACTTTAACTATTATGCACAATCTTCTCTCTTAATTCTCAAACACACATTTCCCAATCTGTCCTTCGGCTCCCTGCTGCATTGCAGGTTGCATCGCTTCCTTACGATGGCGTTCTCAAAAGAAGCAATATACAACAATTATGAGACCTTGGAGTCCGATTCCTCGGTAAGATTCCCCATCGGTCACCTCTCACCATGAACCTTTCGCATATTTCATAATAATGTGATTGAATGAAAATGAGAGGTCAGACATGTAATATGGAAGTGATCCTGCAAAAGGGGGACGATCGCCGTTGTGTCCTGATCTCTTTCTTTGTCAAAATTATCTACTCGTCGAGAATGTGTGACTATTTCTTTGTATGGAATCCCTCCCCTCCTTATTACAGTGTGAAGCCTCGTGCTAACTGCCAATGCAAGGTCGAGTTTCGGTGCCAACATCATGCTTGGATTGTTCGAAAGTGGTGCCCAAAATACGAAAGATCGCAAAGGCCATGTACGCCTAATGTTGTTGATCCTCCAGAGTTTTGGTATGTTCTCTATACATTGATCTATGCTGGATGCATTGAGACACTAATAAGCCGATCGGGTTCTAGGGGCCATAAGATGTGTTCCAAATGTCAACCTCCAGGACAATTGGCAGAAGCAGTGAGGAGGCATTACAGTGTTACGGGATGGAGCTAGAATAGATGGTTCAGGGAATGGAAGCTCTGGGGCCTCGTCATCACCTTTTGATCAAAAATCATTTTCTCGTCACGGCTTGGCAACCAAGTAGACTCAAATATCTGATCATCTCATATTAGCAACGTCTAGCACGATTATCTGGCGAATGGCGCAAACTTGAGAGCTTATACCCTTACTAGAGGCGTTCATGTCTTATTTCAACGTTAATATTGGAGAATTCAATATTGAAAACAAATTGCTGACTTGATCAACCATCTTGTTGCATTTATCGCAAATGTGTCAAAGCCCATGCTCGTCCGATGTATCTTAGCTTGGTGGTCAGCTCAGGAGAACTGTCCTGGCTGGGGAAATAAAATCGCAGTCTTTTGTGACCAAACGATCTATCCTTTCCATGAAATCAATCGACTGACTCGCTCTCTTCTAATAAATCAAGCTTAGGTATTCACTTGTCATGATGGCGGTCCTGAAATGATGACTTGGACCGGCCGTCAAAGCTTATCGATAAAGCTTTTATTTTCTTCCCGTCGCGTTTCGACGTTTACATTGAAGGTGGCCAAGAACTCCCAAATTTGATATCTTCACAACAACTCTCTCGCCATGGCTCCGGGATCTTCTACCGGAGCCCAATCTGGGCCAGACAGCAGAAAGCGAAAGGCCGACATGCCTGCATCGAATGGCCGTAGGGAGAAGCGCTCTGTGGTTCATTCTGCGCGAAGCATCCCTGCACAGCCCGCCGAAGCTGCACTCAAAGATGGCGAGCTTGATCTCCAGGCTTTTGTGGCCGCTCACGAGTTCGAGATTCGCGCTCTTGAACAGAGCATGGCCACATCGAAAGCTGTTGCCAGCAGTCGTGCCTTTCAGAAGGTGCCCAGAGGCTTACGCCGCCGTACGGCGAGTCACAACCCGAAACGGGTGCCTCGCCGACTGAGAAAACGTGCGCTCAAAGAGATGAAAGACGACAACACTCCGGTTGTCGAAGCCAGAAGGAGGAAACCCAGAACAACACGAGCGAAAATAAGATCCGAAACAGCACGAAAGTTGGGAATATTGGCAGCGAGGAAACGCAAGGCTAGCCTGGCGAAGGCGAGGGCGAAGCAGGATGGAGATGTCAGTCAAGACAAAGCATTAGCTGTAATAGGAAGACCACCGAGACCAAAACTTCGACGAAACGAACTCAACGAACCTCCAAAGCCAAAGTCCAAGTTCCGCAAGCGTCAACTGAACAAAACATGGTTACCAACACACTCATGGCATGCGAAAAGAGCACGTATGACTGATCCGTTGGAACCTTTATGGCGGTTCGCTATCCCATTGACACCAAACGAAAAGATATACCGACCTACACATCGAGCTCAGGGCGACAGAGGCGCAGTTGTGTGGGAGATGAGCTACATGAGCACAATTGGGCTTTACGGCAAACGCGCTGGCATAGAACGTGTGTTGAAGCGGATAGGGGTTGTTCAGGATTCATGTTGGAACGGCAAGGGAAAGAAGTGGAGGGTCGGAACCCGCTCATGGACCGGTATTCTAACTCGGGAAATTCAAACGGGACAGCAGAATCAAGTCGACCGAAAGATGATCGGACCATGTACTATCTTATGGAACCCCGAACCACCGACACAAGAAGATAACCAGGAGCTTAAGCAAGAATCGAGACAGGTCTTCTTGAGGATCCACCCATCAGCGTTCCTCGAGCTGTTTAACGAGTTACTATCTTTAATAAAGCAGGAAAACCCTCGGCTCTACATCGAAGATCTCCGATTTGAGATTGGAAGCTTAGACTTGACAGGACCGGGGTCTACAGAAGCTCTGCTAGCTATATTACGCACCTATCCCGTAAAGGACAAGACGAAAACAGATTATACTGAGCTTTTTCAAGGGCTGGCCGGTTTGACAAATGCGGCCACTCTCCCTGCTGGCGCGGTGTTGGGGTTCTCGGTACAGGATCCCCGTCTTCAATATCCTCCAAGGCGCCTTGAGGTTCCTGAAGACCCAGAGTCGCAACTCCAACTCCTCGAAAAGATAGCGTTGTGGTCGGCCGAGGAGAATTTAAACCCGTATGCCCTTTTCGATCGCGACACTCGCCATGCCGCGTCCTGCTTCCCTTCACAGAAACAAATCGATAGACGAAAAGCAAAAAATGCTGCTGGAACCTCGTTGAAACTTACAGCAGATGACCCCCCAATCCCGGTCATCCTTTTGGCCTCCCACACGGATAGAGGCACACAGAAGCAAGGTACATGGACTCTGCTTGCCCCATGGAAGTGTATACAGCATCTCTGGTACTGCTTGGTGCATTATCCCCTTTCTTCAGGGGGTAACCCACGATTCGCAGGTTTGGACGAGATCCGCCAGGTCGCATTCGAACGAAGCCAGGCTTGGTTCCCAGGGGATTTCCCCGGAACCAAGGCTGGTGCTGCATGGGAGCTCGAGGAGCGTCGAAAAAGAAGAGCGGCTTGGGAGAAACGACCAAAGAGCAAGAGAGCCGCCTGGGAATCACTCGATCTGGGCGGTGGGAGGAAGGGCGAGATCGGCGATGGTTTCGCTAGTGATTTTGAGCTATTGTTCAATGCAGGAGATTCACAAACTAGCGAAGAGAACAATACTGAGGGCGCGATGGACGTGGACCAGGACGAAATTCCAGCCTCAATACAAGTACCGAAACAACAAGAGCCACGCATTTACCAGCTGCGCCAAATCTCGAAGGATGTTTTTAACCAAGCCGTCACTTCTCCGTCTACCCCTTCAACAATATCAATAAACGCTCTTCTTGGCGTCCGTATATCTCTAATCTCTAGGGGCGTTGTCACATCCTGTGCTCGCATCTACCGCCTCCCATCTCGTCCTACCACAGCTCCACAGTCCTCCGAAGCCGAAGTCCCTGCCACTATCCCCCCGGGTTCATTATCTACACCCTCCTCACTTCCATATGATCTCCGGTCCCAATGGCTTTCTCAGGCCCGGCCGTCTCTGTCCACAAAGAACAAAGCATGCAGAACCTCGACGCCCCGCGACTTGGAATCATTGAAACGTCAACTTGCCGCTGAACTCGTCTCTAAACCTGCGCCTTACCCCTTTACGCCGGCTAATAATTCCGACATGAACGGCCATCCCCTTGTTCCCAACGTCGGAGATCTCATTGGCTTCGTCACCACCGGATCATTTAGTCTAAGTGAGGGTCACGGGATGGCCATTGGTTCAATCGCGATAGACAAGGTTTTAGACGATGTCAAGGAAAACGCAAAGGAAGGGCGATATTGTATAGTTAGAAACGCGGGCGAAAGTGTCGGGTGGCTTGCAAAATGGGAGGCTGTCTAAATATTTTATAATATCAACATCAACTGCCGTACTGACCCAGTATTTGTATTCTTCTTTTCAGATATCATGGAGTGTGGTTGGCGAGGCATGTATGTATGCATTTATACCCATGCCCGAACCTGATATGTAGGCATTAGTGTACTGGCCATGAGAATAATGACGCCCGGAGTTCTGGATTTATAGATGTTCAGTGAACAGGGAAGCAAAAGGCGCCATTGACATTCTTGCCGCGGGCAAAGCGCCTCGATGAGGGGTCACGTCCTTCAACACTATGCAATATAGACTGACACTCTAACCTCTTCCTCATCTCACTACTTTCAATTTTGAACATTTCGTCTCATTGCCACTACCGCTCGTACAAAAGCAACCCAATGGCCCTAGAAGAATACCCTACAAGCGTCTCTGGCGGATGTCTTTGTGGCTCGGTTCGCTATACGCTGACATTTCCATCTGGCCATGACTGGAAGAGAAGCGTACGTCTCACTTTCATTTCGTAGATATCACTGTACTAACCATCACTTGGCAGTGTTCAACCTGCCAATGCTCCCAGTGCCGTAAGAATGGCGGCTCTCTCATTGCATGGCTTCACTCAGTCCCTGCGTCCAGCGTAGAGTTCAACTCTCAGACGACGCTATCGCGATACCACGCCTCACCGGAAGCAGCACGGGGCTTCTGTTCCAATTGCGGCAGCTGGCTCTTCTGGCGCAATGAAAAGTCGGAAAAGATTAGCATGTCTGTTGGAACGTTCGACAAAGACGGTCTGAAAACCTGGGGCCGGCAGCTATCCTATTCGGAGGTCCATTTTTGGTCTGAGGATGCGATCGAGGGTATCACGGATCATTTGCCTGGAGAGAAATGGAAGTATGATGATCAAGGAGAAGGGGCTGAGAGGATAGCATGAGTGGCACCATAAGCCCGGTGTTTTCTCTATATGATTATAGTCTTCATCGTGTGTTTGCTTTAGAATAGTATAGCCAGAAATGGTACCAGGAGTCGTACAGGTAGTGGCAGTGGTATCGTCGAGTATTCCTTTGAAAATGGCTCTTTTCCAACACCCGGTCAACAGCATAACCACTGTTTCTGACAGTAACTGTGCCATAGATCCCCTAAAAACGCCGCATATAAACAAAATCAAAACCGAAAGGCACAATAATCCAAACCCTGTTTAGTCCTCCTCACTAATCTCACTTTCATCCCCATCGGGGCTTTCTTGTTGGCTGTTCTCTAGGTTTTCGAACGCGTCCTCGAGTTCTTTGGCGAGATCGACTTCTGGTCCTTCCTCCCCTTCCTCTTCCCCGTCTACCTCCATAGGATCGGGCCCCGTCTCATATTGACTACGGTTGTTGACAGGGCTGGGCAGTTTGAACTCAAAGTCTGGATCATCATCTTCCTCGCCGTCGGCATCATCACCTTCAGACTCGCGCTGATCCATGAATTCATCAAAGCGGCGAACAGACGGGAAAGCAGGCGAGAAGTCAGTCGTACGGGCTGTGTTGGTGTCGGCGCCAGGATACTCGACAAGAAGACCACCATCGTCATCATCCTCGTCCTCGTCCTCTTCTTCAGGGGCTGGTGTACGCTTCTTGGGTTCCGCAGGTTTTGATTGTTCGTTAGATTGAGGTACTGGTAGTGAGAGCTCGATATTCTTGGGGGCCTGCTTCTTCTCGGGCTTGCGCTTGACATCTCTCTTCTGTGTGGTGGATTTGGCACGTGCTTTGGCAATAGATTTGTCGGAGGCACTCTTTTCAACTTTTATGTTTGTTTTTGATGCGCCGTTTGATGCGCTGTCGATGTGAGGATATTGTCGACGGAGACTGTCAGCATCGGCATTACCAGGCAGTCGGGTGACGTTCATGTTGAAAGTAGAGTCGACGAGATCGAGGATAAAGGCCTCGCGACTGGGGTCGAAGTAAAGAACATATTGGCCACTATCTTTATTTCTTGTCCCTGTGAATGCATACTTTGCGTCGTTGTCGGTATATGTGAGGTCGTAGGATGCCGTCTTTCCGGGGATAGAGGGTTTTATGCGAGCTAAGTTGGGGGCTGAGTCTGACGAGAGTGTCGGCTTGTGATTGTCTTGGGAGTATGTAAGTATCATGACACATCGGGCTTGAGGGTTAAGAAGAACTTACACTTGATACCGGTGAAGATCTCGTTGGATGTCTTGCCCAAGAGAGCATCGCCGAGGATGACGGGATAGTTGCCCGTCTTTGTCGGATCGATCAGGCCAGCCGCTGCCATAGTATGATGCGCGACAAGGCTGGAGGTAGCAAGGCGCGAGAAATTGAGGGTATAATACTGGTGTTGAATGTGAAGAGTATGGTAATATGATATAGTTTCCCTGGAGGATATCCAAAATGTTACTGTCTCGAGTTGTTTAAGGTTCAAGTTGACGCGCGGGTTGAGGAAAGGGAAGTCCGGAGGAGGAGGGTCTGGAGTCTAGCACCCGAGAAGATGGGGCCGAGTGGGCGGGTTCAAAGTGGGGAGACGCCAGCAGGGGTTCGTATTTCGCTACCTATGTAATGTCAGGTACCGGAAGTAGTAAATAAACCAAAGGCGATAAAACAACGCTATGTACTGTCTATAATATCCAGCAATCTCAAAGGTGAAACAGGAAATCACAAAGACAAAGGCGAATATCTCATGCTTTCAGGTCATTGAATCATTTTGTTTTGCACTTGGATGCTTTGATCAGGGTTGTCACGAGCTGGCTTCCATTATTAGACTCACTATTGTAGCCTGATGAGGCAGTGAACCAACTTAAACAAGGGAACTCGTCAAAGTTCCAATTCAGAGTAATAGGTACGGAACAAAGCACTTTGAATTCCATTTTTAAAGCTCATGTGATGCCCATTACCAATAAGCATGCTAATAAGCATATCCTGTTTTACTAAATCCTAGGTTGTGCGAGTTCTCAAACTCCATGCCTCCAATGAATGACCTTGAAACCTTAACAACTGGTTCTTAGTAGTTATGTGTCGCATGGTAGGGCGTAGTTCGTGACACATTCCACAAATAACCTCAGTGTCGTCGATGCATAAGGTAGTCTCTGTTCCAAAATTCACGCTGGATATAACAGTAGAGAATTGATTTGGGGATGGTGACTCTGCTGAGTTGAATTTGACTGCCTCTTGGCTATCGCAATTTACAGCCTACTCAAGATCCGTAGCCTGCTTTCTGCCTTATCCATACCCTAGGGTTCTCTCAAGCCATCATCGACAGCCATCTAACGCTGTCACTGCTGTAGTATTTAATTTTCCGGTACGTTGGATTCGTGCTGTCCATAATAAAGGGCTTCTCCACCTTTCAAAAGAGTAAATGGAAGTCATATATATCACTTGAAATAGTATGCTTACATCTAATAAGCGTTCTTTGATGAGTTAAAACGGATGTTATGGCTAGCAAACGTGCCAGAGGCAGTTTTTCCGTACTTGTAAGAACTTGGAATATAGCATTCCTTGAACTTACAAAGTCTAGGTGTCTTGCAGATATCCAATTTATATACATTCTGCTCATCATCTATTATCTAAAGCAGAACGTTTCGAAAGTAAGAAAAACAGATCACCAGTAGACTGTACTGGGTTTACTAAGAACGTAATTTTTCCAGTATGTTCAGCATCTGAGGGAGGCCTGGTGTGAAGGGGACCTCACCACAAGATCAGTATACTGCTAGAATGTTTCCAAGGACTACGAGAGCTGGAGAATAAACTTGAAGACATCTCAAACATCACCTTTGTTCTCACAGCATATTATACCAGGGTGAGGTCAAAATAGCTGTGGATGGCCATGCTTACCGTGGTAATTCGTGTTCTTCATGATATCAGAGAAGAATACAGAAACGTCATAAGGATGATACCGAAATGCCTTGATAATCAAGCCAGCTCCCTCTGTGAAATATCACCGACTGTAGGGAGCAGTTAAATTCCGGTGGATAGCTATCCAGCGTGGTTCGACTACAGGGACAAGAGAGTACTCGCGGCAGACTCGAGCAACATTTGAGCTATGAATAGATCTATCCCTCTTCTTCTAAGTGATGTAAGGGAAGAGTCTTAAAGCCTGCAGCCAGCCACATAAATTGGCCACAGGACTCTTGATTCCAAACCACCTGAACCTCAAGGTGTCAAAATATTGAAGACCTTGAACCAGGGAAGGGGAGCAAGAATCCCTATTCAAGGAGCATACTGAACTCATCCCATACTTATCAGAGTTATTATGCCTTAGGATTAGAGTCTAAAGCTTTCTTCTAGCCCCTAGTCGAGTACTGATTCATTAGGCTACCTAATGTTTACAGCTAAACTTTGGAGTCGGACATAGCGCCGGATTATCACTCAAAGTAGATATGTGATATGCAAGGAAAAGCAACATCTGATTTTATTGGGGGCTGGCTATTCTATTTGTATCTAAACCCTGCGGGTTCTAGTGAGAATCCTCGACTCCAATGACCTTGCCACTGATAGATTGTACGGACTTTGGGCAGTCAAACATCCAATCGTATGAAACCAGAGTCAAGGCAATATGGTGACTCCGTCTTGCCTGGGAAATCCTCGAAGCTTTGCAAATTGGAATAAACTGTCGGAATCTGGACAAGAAACTGAATAATCAGAGCTCTAGTATTTACACAAAGCTATTTGGCAAACATCCACGACTCAGCCGTGAACAATATCAAGGATCAAGGTTCATATGGCTGTTTGGCTAAACGATTCAGTTTTAACAGATCTTGGTGTGTGGAACCATCCCAACTGCTTAGGTTTTGAAGTTCATGCATGTTCCAGATCGTAATCTCATAGTTTGTGGCCGATCTGAGAACTCATATTCGATAAGGGTCGGCGAAGGTCATAGGTCTCTATCAATTCTGGGTTCTTTATGCAAGGTGGCAGAGCAATGTCGATACACCGACATTCGGCATTTCTTTTGTCCCCGTACCTTACTTGCGTTTGAGTCTTCCATAATACTCTTCTTCTCAAGCCGCATTGGCTAAAAACTAGTGCGTGGAGTCGCATATATGAAACCACAGAGTAGTAAACTACTGAAGCCGACACCGGTCATGCTGGTAAACATCGAGATCCCTCTCTAGTCCATAATTTCTGATCTGCCCTGTCTGCCTCAATGGTGCATTGCTGAGACCCATGTGCTAGTGACCGGCTGACACGAAGACATAACAGACTTCCAACATCCGTTGGTGATGAGTCAAGACATCGGTCACTAATAGTGCACGCCCTCGTGTACCAGCTGCTTGGAACTGGCGTTGATCATAATGTCGGCATCAAGCCTTAGACACGGAAATGCAGATGCACCGAGTTTTGAAATTAAAAACAATCAGAATACCGTGTTCTCTTTTGAAAAAATATGTATTGCTGAGCACCCGATTGTCTTATGCGCTATAACAAGGGGGTTAATAAGAAGTCAGCTGTCGGCGATGGGCTGACGGCTCATCTTGGCTTCGGGAATCGTCGATCCGACGTCGATCACTCATGCAGCCCGCTTTTGTTCAAGGACAAGCGACCGGGTCGGTAGGGAGGATACAACAGAACAACGAGTCTAGATTTCCATACAGTCAAAAGACGGCGAACTCATATCTCTTCGTTTCAAACGCGACGCTGAGTGGCCGCCAAAGGTTCTGAGGCCTGCGTAATTAGAACGAAGGTGGCATTTCTTGTCTTGAACCTACACACGCCTATTCGTTGGTTTTGTATGAAGCTTGGCAATAAATCGGATCCGCCGAACGTTACAAAATGCTATACGTTGACACTAGAGTGTTCAGCTAAACCAGACCCGATTTCTGAATGGTTACTTCAGCTTCTCTCCTTGGTCTCGTCTCATCCTCACTTGTAGTCCTGGCAACGTGATTGGAAAGCGAGCGTGTTTAGGCTCAACCTCTCCCGCTAAGTTTTATGACTCGAACAGCTTGACCACGACACAAAGTTCAAACTCGTAAGCCATTGACTAATGATAGCAGTTTTTAGTTCCCGTGAGCTTGTTCTTCGGGGGGAACTCAAGAGCGTAGCTCCCACCAATTGACTTGGAGTGTTTACCTTCAGATGGCGTCGGTTGGTAGAGTGGTCGCAGCTACTAGGGGCTAAATAAGCTAACCTTTCATTGATCGGCCGATGCCTCGGCCGGGCGGAAGGTTTGAAGGCTGAAGCGTTGTTGGAACGAAACTCAAATGGGATGCTTGCAGGGTCTAGACGGCGACATGAATGCTTTGATGGTATGGGTCGAAGGTGAAGAGTTTCCGATGATTGATACTAGGTCCCGTTGAATGGTAGAAAAAAGAGCACTTGTGCTAATTAGTCCTCTTGCATGCGTATTATGCACATCATCTGCAGCCATCACTAGTCCGGGCAAAAGGGCTGAGAGAGAATTTGCGATACAGGCGTCTGAGCTTTGAGTTGAAGAGTATTGGCACAAGTTACATTATCCTCTACTGAGCGCAAGGATTGCTCGAAGACAGCACTGACAGCTTCCGATGCGAGTTCCAGACACACATACGCATTCTCATGTCGGTTCACACATCTACTACCTCCCTTGCTGTCCCAGTCTCAGACCTCACTTATACAATACAACAGCTCAACAACAACAAAGTGCGGCACGCCCTCGCCGGACAACAAGAGCTGAAAACGGACCCGATCTCATCCAAAAGTTTGCCGAAACAGCAAGACCGAACCCTTGCGTAAAGGCTATCTACTCTACTCTTTGAGGTTATCGCCCCGAGACATGCGGGTGATCTGCCGTCAAGGGATATCAAGATCTACGTTTGTCACAAACATTTCACATTCTCATCTGACACAACTGCAGCCATTGATCGAAAATCCCGAGATTCGTCATATTGCGGCCGCATCTACACCTGCATGATGTTCACCGCTGCCTCCTCTACGGCTCATAAACAGGAAATTGGATGACTTTTTTTTTATATCCCCCGAAGCGTCGTGGTAGTACGGAACCGAGGTCGCCCAGACCAGACAGACGGAGGGCTGGGAAATGAACATGCGACGATCGTAGGGGAAAGCATTTACAAGCCACATTGAATTGCGGCGGTTGCCGTGAAGCACCTCGTCTGAGCTTGGCATTGAAATTGATAATTCGCTCGCAGATACGGATACCACAACTAATAATATTCTCCTTTCCCGCGTTTCGGGAGTAAGCTGCGGAGTGATTTAATGGTTGAGGTGGGTCAAACTTCGCGTCGTACGTTTTATACACCGGAGGGTTCCTAGCTCAATAATGGCGAAAGGATAGCCATAGTGTCGTGTCAGAGGTCATCGTGAGGGAAATATCGAGTCAGGTTGCCAAGTACTTGCCTGCTTTGGCATGTCGCAACTCACAGCTTGTCGAAATAAGCGACTCGATTGGAGTTCGCGCAAAGAGTTTATTGTAGCAGGGATCTACATATCGGCAATCCAACGGTGTCTTTGAATTTGGAATAGCTGAAGGCCGTGGTATCAAATGACTTGTGCCAAAGATAAAGCGATCGGCAAGAGCAGTTTAGATGAGCAATTAAGCAATTGGCGTTGGAAGTCTCTACGTCATGATAGGCGAGGCGATCAAGGCATTCCTAGCTTGGAACTGGAGAGTTTGGAGATACGAATGCTACTATAAGGTAAGGTAAGTATGTACTGACTCTTGTTCGGCAGATGCAATTGTGGTCTGTTGTTCAAGAAGAACACTCGAGTATCGCAGCTTGCCGGTCCTCGAGCCAGAAGTAGGGGAAAGAGAAAAAAAGAAAAGGAAAAAAAAAAAAGGAAAAAAAGGCGATGGACTCTAGCCAAAGAAACAACTTGCGTATCAACTAAGGTAGGTAATAAACACCAACAGGAGGGGAATATGTAAGAAAGGCGCCTCAATAAACTAAACAGAGGAAATACGTAGATGGAGCCATCCCGGCCGAGTGCCCCCAATTATTTCATTCGGCAGCCCCCCTGTTCAGCCTGTGGCGTCTAAGGTCGCCTGACTGCCGGGAGAACAGGAACAGCAAGGAACGGCTGTAATTTGCAAAGTGCAGATGAGCCTGTGAATTCGAATCAGCTGCAATTGTCCCATCCCTTCGGCTTTCCATTGACCATCTACGGAGTACCCAAGGTGCTTCCCTACAAGCTGTACGTGTAATTGAATCATCCATCACCTTTCCAATACTGCCAGGGGTGATTCACTGTCCTCCCTACATGGTTTACCGCTCTGTTCTCCATTTCTCAGGCCTGCTCTGTGTCTCCATTCCCACTTATACACATTCTTCTCGGGACCCCCTTTTTCTCCAGCTATCAAAATGTATGTACGTAGGAATCTCCCTCAAGCTTAACTCCACCGTGTGTCAGAGTCCTCGCAAGAAAGACTCGACTTTGAATGGGTCATTGATGATGTGATGATGCGAATGGCAAGCAAGGAGAGAGAGTCCAGGACCCTGGTCCCTCCCCTCGGACCCCCTGTATTGTCTTTTGTCTTGCCGCCCTTGTCAGCCCGAACCCTGGCATTAGAGGGACCCACTGTGATCGTGAGCTGATTTGACTGATGTGGCTGGATATTTGCTTCTTTGCTTGGGCCAGCTTGGCTGTGAGTGTGATGGATGCTGATTATCGATTGTTGGTTGACATTTTGTATTACCTCAACCGCTCCCGGTCACGAAGAATGGAGGGTATAAGCCGAGTTAAAGGTGTAGATAACAGCCGGCTTAGTATTATATCCGAAGTACGATAGAAGGGCAGAATTATTGTATTTTATATCAGTTTGAGAGAGGCTAAGATAAACAGTGTACTCCATATAGCCAAGGTAGGTAGGTAGGCAAGTTGGCCCCCCGTATATTATTGTTATCCATGTAGGTAGGTCCCTTGACGCATGAGAATTAGTCTATTCACGGCTTTTGATGTCTTATTTCCTCATTAGCAGCACTCATCATCAATTAACCCTGCTTGTTTCTTTGCTTTGCTTTGCCTTGCCTTGCCTTGCCTTGACTTGCCTTTGAATCTTGGATGCCCACTCTGTTCTTGTCTCTGATCTGCTCTGCCTTACGCATTGCGGTTTGGCCTGACCCTTTGATATCTCTTTTCGGAACAGATATCCCTCCAAAGTGGAGGTTCCCCCGACCTCGAAGTCCCCTCCCGCTCCCACCTGTGACTTTATTAAAGTATTATTAAGGATCATATCCCGGCCTCTTCTTTTCTCTCGATCTCTTTGGATGTCTCTTGACCTTGTCCTTTTCGTTTGAAGCTTGCCTGTCAAAACCTGCACTCTCCTGACGACATCCATTTTTGATCCCGTCTTGTCCTTGCCCACCTATCCTGGCCTTGTTCGTGATTGTCTCAGGCTCACCTTTGCGCTCACCAGCATCTTGCACTTTTGTATTCGAGTACGGATTCATTATTTCCATAACTAATCGTCCTCTTCTTTTAGTACTTTGTTTGACGATTTTCCTTTTCATCTCTTTGTATTCTTACGTGGGGACTCATCGTGGCGCATTCTCACCTTGATCACCGTCACTCGTATCTCTCCAATCGAAATTGACCTTCAACGTTCCAGACGGCAACAATTCTCCCTCTTGGGCACTGGTATTCAGTCGAATGCGCGCGCAAGATTTGCATACTCCAAGACTTGACTTAGATCCAAGAGAGTTGTCAGACATTGTCAATTCCCCAGAACCGAAGCCAACAAAACGCAACGCAACCTCGTTAGTTGGCAGCCGGATCTCCCTGGGCTTGTGTGATTTGTTCCATCATCATCGAATCGTCAATCCAGACGGAGCCACCCAATCGCCAGCATCACCCCACGCCCACGCCCTACAAGAAGTTCAACCACACGACCACTTCACGAGGTAATCTTGGTTGCTTTTTTCTCACCTCACTCCTACTTGGCCATCGAATATTTTCCTCCAGGACCTCGTCTCTTCTCTCAATGATGCACTGAGAAAGCGATACCCTCGGACTCGACTGGAACTGAATCTCACCGCCACATTTTCATCTCCCCTGGCTGAAGAGTCGCCGTTCCCGGACCGTGATCGCCGCGGCCCTCCGTCAGAGCCCGATCATCGCTGTCGATATGGCCAACTCCACCACAACGACGCCTTTGACCACCACAAGCATTAGCACTGGCGTCAACAATGGCGCAGACACTAACACAGGTGCCACAGCTCCCGAGCTAAGCGATCTCGACTACTTCATCACTGTACTCCAATTGCCGGATGGTCGAACGGAGAATCAGATCGAGGATGACCTCGTTTCCAAGGCGAACGCCCTCGGTATCTCGAGTGTGCCCGTTGCTGATAAGCGTATCACCTCAAGCGTCGAGTCAGCCTCAACAGTCTACAATGCTCGAACATTTTCTATGCTCTCTGCCGGATCCACAAGCACCGCTCTCACCACACATTCATCTATCTTTGGTCCATCTACACCCGATCTAGCGCTTTCCAGTGCCCGACAATCCAAGGATCTGAGCTTTTCCCAGTATGATCGCTATCTATCAGTGATCGATCCTCACTACAACCACTCAAAAACTACAAGGGACTCACAAACGCCCGATGCCACTGCTCAGAGTATATTCAGCGGCAAGACGAAACGCAGCCTTTTCAGCGTTAGGTCGGGCTTCAGATTACGATGGAAGAAGAAGGCATCCCCGCAGCCACTCCAGGTCATATTGTGCGTCCTAACCCGGATTCCGACTAACATGGTATCACGAAACCAGAGTGTGCTGACTCGTCATAGGACCTGTGCGAGCTGCCGTGCTGACTTCAAGAGCTCCAAATCCTTACACAGCATCTCATGTGGCCACACATATTGCGATAACTGTCTAAGATCGCTCATCCATACAGCCATGTCCGACGAATCGAGCATGCCGCCGAGATGCTGTGCTCAGCCATTGCCAGGATACGTGATGAGGGATCTTCTCAGTCGCGACGCCCAACAGGAGTTTTTGAAGGCCATTATACAATATAGCACACCCTGGCAGGCAAGGATATTCTGTTCCAACCCTTCATGTGGAGGATTCATTCCACCACATCAAAAATTGGACCCCAAGTATCCTTCCACTGTCACTTGCCGCAAATGCAACACAAGAGTTTGCCTCATGTGTAAACATAACGCACATCCGACAGGTAAGGACTGCCCGGAAGATTGGGAACTAGATCAGATTATCAAGGAAGGGGGTAAACCTGGCTGGAAACGGTGTTACAAATGCCAAAACTTGGTGCCACTTGAAGAAACAAGTACACGTATGACTTGTCGGTGCAAAGCCCAGTTCTGCTACACATGTGGAGGTGTGTGGGATGCCAATGCTGGGTGCCCGAACGATTGTGATGGGGAGGAAGAGATGGATCGGAGGAGAACTGAGGAACAGGCTCAACTAGCCGAATATGAAGACGAGAAGGCCGCACAGGAAGCAGCCGCTGCAGCGGCATCCGCCGAGCGCCTCGAAGCCGAAGAACGAACGAGAAACAATGTCGATTTCTCCAACCTCGCCGAGATGCATCGGCAAGAACTTAGACGGTTCCTCGAATTCGCTGAACAGGGTAGGGAGCACATGAGGGCACGGTTTGCCGAGCAGAAAACGTCAATGATGAAGCGGCACGCCGAGCTCGAGGAGAGCATGAAAGAAAACCACGCGAGGACTGTGAGCCAATTGGAGGATCGACAGGTAGCTGCCGAGATGGACCTGAGAAACACTCTGGAAGCGAGTGAACGGAGTGTCAGGATTCGACTGAAGCATATGGAAGCTTACTGTGATGGATTGGGACGCCATAGTGTGAACTCAAGCCCAGGCTCGGACTCCCAACCACATCGAGTGGTTACGGAACGCGATCTTCGAGAGCTCGGGCAACAGTACAATATTCGCGATGGCATGGAAAGGTCACATCAGGCCAAAATTAATGTGATGAGGGATCGTCAGGCTAAACGCATGGAAGAACTCATCGACCGACAAGAGGCTGAGTACGAAACCTTGCTCGAGCGGAATCGACAGGAGCTTGTAGAGTTAGATGCTCAGGCGGTCCTGGAGGAAGAAACACTGGCGCACATATTCACTGCACGAAAATCCAAGCTTGTGCGTCGGTGGGAACTTGCCATTGAGATCTTGCGCAAGGAGCTCCAAGACCAAGATGGTGTCAAGTACGCACCAATTCCCACCCCGGCATGGCCTGAACAAACATCACAGGTTCTGTCTTCTGAGTAAGATAACATGCATGTCTATCAACAGCGTCATATTTACTGCCACACGGCTCCCTTCATGATACAACGTATTCTTCGTTCCGTGTTGCTTCACGATCAGAAGCGAATTCGCCCCTTACTCTCTTATAATTTTTGTTTCAACATACGCACATATTTTATACAGCATGATACCAGGCGTAAAGGCCATGGGGTACGGACGACTCAGAGCAAGTCTCCGCCGGTTTGTCTCTTTCTGGGAGTTTCAGGCATTTTCTCAATAGCATCAGCATAGCATTATGGCCGCGTATTTCATTCATATATTGGTGGGCGAGACAAGGTCGTTATGAGACGATGCTCTGTTCACAACCATACTCATACCCTGACATCGATCTTGATAGAGCGGATATCCGAGGATCATAGAAGAAGGATGAGAGGGTTATCAGACTCCGGGCTTCGTTCGCGCACTGTTTGCGAACAGATCTGAGTATTACGAAAGCTCTGGGGGCGGGTGGCCTGGTTGAATGTGCATGATTCTGTATATACCCTGGGCTTGATAGATAGGATTTGAATGATTGACCGAATGAATCAGAATGGTACTTCAAGCCCTAGTACCACCCTCCCGATAGCATGTGTTTCGCAAACGGTATCTGGCTCCGGCAACTTGCACCAAATTCGCCATCGAGAATGTGGTCGCACCAGCGGATGTAAGTCAAAAGCTGTAGCATCGCAGAAGATTGATGACTCGTTTAACCAGTAACACCAGATATACACTTGCAGTAAGGTATCAGCATTGGAGGGCTGACGTTGGCGCCGAACCCTAGCCCCTTGTTCCATCCAGCAGTCAACATCCGTGTGTTGCGATAACGAATATTTGGGGTGGGCTGATCTGTATTGTGAAATCCGTTTGGTCTGTTTGTCAGGCTTGGGGTTGCATCGTTAAAGAGTGGCAAACACGGCCTGCTTGTGCATTCGTTTGTCGGAGAATACAGCCATCCTCTTCCTCCGTGGACATGTAGCCAGGTGTTTTTGCAAGGGTGATCATAAAAGACTCAGACTGTAGGACAAAACCACCCAATGCGGGTGATGTTGTTTGTTTGCGGCTGTGGCTGCATATTGTCTGTCTTGTTATAGAAACAGGCGTCTCGGCACTTCGAGTAGACTTTCAATAGTTTTGTGCGCGTATCCTCTGCTGGAATAGAACATGCCAGGATCTCATATGAAACACGAGGTCTAGTTCGATGATTTTCAACACTAGCGGTTATAAATAGGAGAAGCTATGTCTGAGCGACAACCTCAAAGTTTCAAAGAGTTGTACGCTCTGTTGGCAGGCTAGGACATCCCTTTTTAAGCATATATGATAGATCAACCCTACTGGAGCTTTTGTGGTTGAGGTGTGTTGCCGTTAGTGGGTATGACTGTAAGTGAGAAAGCAACGCAACCGTTGTCTCGCCTCTGCAGATATGGCTGCATAAGGCCGCAGAGGGTAATAGCACTGCGGTTCCCGCAGCAGGCTACAATTTGTGCAAGAGATTGGCTGTTCTTTGATAGACGAACTAATGCTGGCGCCCGCAGCCACCGAAGAAGGCATGTTTCAATCGGTAAAGAGCCCTGTGGAACGATAGCCACCCGTCAGCAACGATGCATATCATATCAGGGCTCAGAGAACCAGGTGAATATGGTAGACAACGGTTTGAAAACTGCCGTCAGCCGTTGTGGCTTTTGAACTTGTCCAACTCGCCGCCCGTTGCGAAAAGAGTGGGCGGGGGTACGTAAGTAGAATACCTCCACTTGCAATCTAGGTACCTTAAGGTATTACCATAGGTAGGTACTCTAGGTATAGTACCTAGAGCTTGTCTTGGCTGAGTAACGGTTCCCTGTAAGAAAGAATACCTAAGGTAGGTAGGTAGTGGCTTCCAGGTACCGTTTGTAAGGATCATGGGGTAAGGCAATCCACCCGGGCTCTTGCATTCGAGGCGCTTAGGTTTGTGCGTCCTACCTTAAAGGTAAACAATGCCAAGTCTTTGTTTTGGGTGAAGTCGAGATCGGGGTTATCGAGCTAAGGGAGACGTAGCCACCAAATAAAGGGTCCCGTCCCCTCCCGTTGTCCCCTGGAGGCGTCCTGTGGAAAGACCCCTAACAACGCTAAAGAACTGCCCCGAGAGACTCTGCCTTGAAACCCGAGGGGACAAGAAATAGGTGGGCTCAGCCCCAATTTATGGTTCCATCCAACCCGTCTACTCAGGCAGTCAGTCAGTGTTTCCTTTCCATTCCCTCCCCACCGACCAAGTGATCTCCATATTCATCTCCATCTCGTCTCCATTTCCAATTCCAATTCCATTTGCATTGCATCTGCATCTTACACCTTCGAGGCATATTTGCCTCTCTAATTCGGCTCAATCAATTCTCGTCACCTCTTTTCATACGGGCGCGTAATCGCCTGCGTCGCCTTGTGCATCCCCGCTGTTTATCATTTCCGAAAGACCGTGCTGCATCGACGACACATCGGCCCAGTCAGTACCTGGCACCGAATCATTGACCCCCCCCCCGCTGCGGATTGCGAAGCTCTCCCCATCAGAACAGGCACACAAAGCTTCAGTCACCAATAGCTTCTCAACATTACCATCACTGTTGTCTCCTCGACGCAAATCTATTGTGACTTGCTCCTCGCGATTGTCACAGTGCTTATTGCGCTCCAATTCACTGATCCTACCTTAATCTGCGACGGAACAGTTCCTGCCCAATCTCTACTCCACGACCTGACCAGCTCAAGGAATGTGAGCGTCCACTTCAACGAAGTCTGACTCAAACAAACAACTTGGACAGTCCCCGGCATTATAAACCAAATACTCGTGTGGGACACTTTTTCAAATTGACATCGGCATCATGAACGAATACCACCCGCCATCGGCGAACGAAGCCTTCTCTCCTTCACAGGAGCGCGACCGATCCGGCAGCATGTCCTTGGGCAACATCCCCGTGAGTCCTCAGGGGCCTCCTTCAGATCACGGCGGTGCTGCAGTTGACGACGCCATGAACAAAGACCAGAAATCTGACGCCGACACCACATCGCCTACGCAAACATCAGGTCCATCCGGTGTGAATTCTGAACAGATTAAACAAGTTTCGGACGTTTTGTCTTCCGAGGTATGGCATACCCCAGGCAAAGGACAATATGCTCAATGTCTGGATAATGGGCTAACTGCATTCAATAGATTGGCATTGTTACGCTCCTGAATCGCCTCAAACAGAGCATAGCTTCAGCAAAGGTGAGAGATCGACTGGCTTTGACCAGCTTCCCAACACTCAGGCAACTCGGTTTGCTAACTTGGGATTCCCTAGGAATTTGCATTGTTCCTCAAGAAACGATCGAGTCTCGAAGAAGACCATGCCAATGGCATCAGGAAACTCACCCGTACCACCCAGGAGGTCATGCGCCGACCCGATCATCGGCAGGGCACATTCGGTAACGCATACGAGGCCATGGCAAGCACCCACGAGCGTATGGCTGAGAATGGCATCGAGTTTGCCAAAGAGCTACACCAGATGCACGATGAGCTTATGGAGCTCGCTGGTGTTGCCGAGCGCAGCCGGAAGTCGTGGAAGCAAAACGGCTTGTCCGCTGAAAACAAAGTAGCAGAGATGGAGCAAACTATGCGTAAGAGCAAGGCCAAGTACGACTCTCTTGCTGAGGATTATGAGCGGGTCAAGACCGGCGAGTCGCGCCAGAGCGGCAAAATGTTTGGTCTCAAGGGACACAAGTCAGCACAACAGCATGAGGGTGAGCTGTTGAAGAAGGTTCAAGCAGCTGATTCTACCTACCACGGGCACGTCCAGGCGTTGCAGGCTGAGAAGGCCCAACTTGTTTCAACGACACGCCCAGAAGCCATTCGAGCGCTTCAAGACTCGATTAAGGAGATTGATGCAGGAATTTCATTGCAGATGCAGAAGTTTGGTAAGTCTTTCCCCCGTATTCTGGGTCATACAATCGTCGCTCATTTGTTATTTAGCCTCCTTCAATGAGCGCCTACTATTAAGCAACGGTCTGAGTGTCAGTCCCATTCAGGGTCCTGGGGCCCAAGGCAGCTTTGCTCAACGCAGTCTGCGACAGGCTGCTTCTTCGATTGACAACGACAAAGACCTAAATGATTATGTCACGGCACAGCACCGAAGTGTGCCTCCCAACACTGGTGAAATCAAATATGAGCGCAATCCAGTAAGTGACTACTAACAAGTAATCAGTATTGCGACTAATGATTTTAGGCACTTAACCCTCCGGGCTCCAGCAGCCAGCATAATCCAGGAGGCCCTGTCCAACAACCCGCAGCTGTTGTGCAGTCACCAGTATCACAGACACAGCCCCAAGGTGGTTTCTCTGGACCACAGCCTCTAGGTCCAGGATCAAGGACTAGCACCCTTGGTCTTGGTCCTATTACTGGCATTACTGGTGGTGATCCTTCATTTCCCCCGACTGACGACCCTCGACCTTTTTCGCAGCCTCATAATAGGAGCTTTAGTCAAGGGAACATGCCAGTCCAACAGGGCTCTCCTGGCCAACAATTTTCAGGTCGGGGTCCCAATCAACAACAGGCACCTGGACAAAGATATGGCAATGGGGGGTCTATTAGTTCAGCCGGCCCACCGCAACTTGGTGCTCTACCCTTCCAGCCTGGCGGTTCCCCTCCTCAACAGCCAGTTCCTGGCCAAGCTCCTCATGAACGTTCAGGAAGTGGGGTGAACTCGGGACAAGGACCTCCAGGTGCTACACGGTCACCACCTCCCTACGGAGCTTCTAGTCACCCTCCTCCTGGGCCTGGGCCTTCCGGGCCTGCCAAGCCAATGTTCGGCCTGCCACTGAGTCGTCTTTATGAACGTGACGGCTTGGCAGTACCAATGGTTGTTTACCAATGCATCCAGGCGGTGGATATGTACGGCCTTAATGTGGAAGGCATTTACCGCCAGTCTGGGTCCATGGCTCACATACAAAGACTAAAGAATATGTTCGATACAGGTACGTCATGTTCTACTCGTACAAAGTCCAGAGCTAATCGCATAGCAGAGTCTTCCAACCCTGCGCTCGACTTTAGGAATCCCGAGAACTTTTATCATGACGTCAATAGTGTTACTGGCCTGTTGAAGCAGTTTTTCCGTGATCTCCCCGACCCGCTGCTCACCCTCGAGTATCATGATAGCTTCATCACGGCTGCCAGTACGTCGCTCCAATCCCTCCTTTCGTGTGTGTCTACCCCTCCTTGGCAAATACTGACTGATATGCACAGAGCAAGAAGACGATACGGTACGTCGCGATTCGATTCACGCGATCATCAACAGCCTTCCTGATCCCAACTACGCTACACTGCGTGCTCTCACTCTTCACCTCTGGAGAGTCATGGACAACAGCCACAACAACCGCATGAACTGCCACAACCTAGCCGTCATTTTTGGCCCGACACTCATGGGCACTGATCCCAGCACCGCCATTGCCGATGCGGGCTGGCAGATCAAGGCCATCGACACCATCCTGCAAAACACGCTCCAAATTTTTGACGAGGATTAAACTTGTATGTAAGCGCCTCGCGTTGGTTAAGGGCTTAATATGTAACGCTTGTTGGAAGAGGTGGAGAGGGATGTTTATATCTATCCATGTTGGCTGTTTTTATGTTGCATGGCGTCTCGTATCTAATGCCTGTTCATTTCTTCCTGTGCTTGGAGATTAGTGTAAAACCACTGGGTGGCTAACGTGAGCGCTTTTTTTCTTGTGCTTCTTTTGCGCTTGTTCAGTTTACCTCTTACTTGCTCCTTACGTGTGATGGCCTGTTATATGTGTTAAGTTGGACTCGAAGTTATATAAACATGCAAAGGAATTTCAAATGGTTTCTTGTAGGGGAGATAATACTACATAGCCTTCTTCACACGAGACTTTTGAACACGAACGACTGATAGTATATGCAATACAGGTACGGTATGGCTGCAAGACTTTGACATAATGGTGTCGATGGTCTGTCCATCCTCCCCCCATCACTACTGGTTGAGGAAACTGGGCTTGGTCGGCTTTTAAAATCACTTTATACAGATGATCTTCGCGAGCACTGTTCTAACAATTTCAGCATACATAGGAGCGATAACTACTAATGATGTCTCATGTTCATAGCTCTCGAACCACTTTCACGGGAGCAATCACGGCACCAAACTCACGCATCACAAGGTATATATCAGTATAATCACTGTTTTCCAGTATGGTAACCCACTAGTCGAGATGGTGATATGATGCTTATCAAGTGACTTGATTGAAGTTCTATGCTATTCCACTCCAACGAGTAATGTGGACAAATGCAGCGAGCCTTCTGCCCTCTGTTCTCATCAGACACCAACCTTGATGTCTTTCGTACATGATAAATGCTCAAGTATCGTGCGCGTTCTGTGCTCGACATATCATCAGCCGTTTCACAAGTCCTCTTTGTAGTCGGCGCCATGCAAAAAAACGCAAGCAAACCCCCAAAAGCAGAAACAAAAAAGAAATGCCTCATCTTCCCATAAAAGACAAAATAAAATATTCGACGAGACCATTGATGCACTATGTCCCTTGTAGCCCAGAATAAACAATACTGAGAATAATATCCGTCTTGCAGTGCACATTATCGCTTATGCCAACATACCTGAGTTCCGTAACAGGGGTATAGCCGTGAGAAGAAGGAAAAGAAAACTTAGATACAGTCGGGCGCATGATAATGTTGGTGATGATGATGTGGGGAACAGCCTGAACGCTGCTAGCGTCATGCTGTATGAAGGGTGTCAAAATCTTTGACATCAATAATTGGTTTTGTGGTGATTGGAAGAGATACCAGACTGTCTTGAAGGATCTCACTGGAGCTTGATAGCTTCAAAAAGACATAGACTTAAGCTAGTATCGTTCTCACCAACATTAGGAGTCGGCTCGCTAAGCACCTCCCAGCGACGGAGAATGAAGGGACTCAGACGCTCCTGGACTACTGGCCCGATGCCGTATTGCGCACCCATGCCACGAGCGGCAGCACTCTGAGGCGTTGCTGCCTTTTCCCGGTGGGAGACCATAAGATTGTCTGAGGGAGACGGCGGTGGTGAGCTGAATAAATAGTAAAATCGAGGGTCAGATGATATGCCTTGGTTGGGCATCCCGCCTGGAGTTAACAAGATGGCCCTGGCACAGTTGGCTCGCAATTCCTCGGGTAGGGCATCTACCAGGAGAATAGCAATGTCGAAGACCTGCTGGACAAGGGAGCCAACAGTAGCTGGCGGCAGGGTTTCCAACTCAAGTAGCAGCCCGCAAAGAACAAGGACAATGCGTGCTCGAACATCATGCACGGGTGGGATAGGAGGCCGTGTCGCCGAAGCCGTGGGAAGAGGGGCTGAGGGTGGCTCGGACGACAAGCTATGGAGGTTAACAAAGCGAAGCATAGCGGGCAGCCAATGCTGTAATACGGCGGCGTGACAGTTGGGACGCTCCTGAGGCCCTGCTGCGATGATTTCCCACAGGTCTGTCAACTTCTCGACCATGCCCAACGATAACTGTGCCATCTTAGGGGGAGCTTGACCCGAAATAATAGCCTCCACTACTTCTAGTAAGTTCTCGGCCATGCGGAGGGACTGCCGTGACCCAGTGTCGACAAACTCAGGAGCCTTCGATGAAGGGATCAAGTCGAGAAATCCAGTTTGAGCCTGTGTCTTGAGATGCTGGGTGATGTCGTCACTCAAGCAAGGTAATAAACTGGTCCACATGATGTTGCCTGCTTCAATGGCTCGATCCATCGCACCGGCGAAGATCTCGAAGCGAGAGGAACTGTGGTCTTGTCCTTCAATTACGCTGGGCTGTGGCAATGACAGGTCTAAGTTAAGCTTCAGCTGGCAGAACGGCAGCGTCAACTCGTTGGCAATCTGTAAGATATGATCGAACGAAATTTGAGTCTCGCCCGAGTCTCCAGGAATAAGAAGTTTCGTGGTCACCTTGCGGACGAGACCGACAGCTTCAGCAGGAAGCGATTTGATGCCTAAAGCATTTGAGACGGCGGAGGAATCCACCAGAACAAGAGTTCGTAAGGTCTCGAGCAGGCTTTCTTGGCACTCAAGATTTTCAAGAGGAAACTCAATGCCATTGACATGATTTCTTACGGTCGAGTACTCAAGCAAAGCGTTTCGAACAAGGTTCAGCAATCCTTTGGACTGCTCAAATTTGGCGCACTTTTGCTCGGTATGAAAACGGTAACTTTCCTCAGCCACAAGCCCTGTTGCCTGGGGAAGCGGCATGATGACGAGTTGTAAGAGTTCTTGTAAGTATGTCGCAGGACCTCTGGACGATTCTGGACCAAGATTCTGGACATTCGTGAACGGAGGGCTTGCGGTGCTCATTATGATGGGCATTGCCAGACACCCTGTAATGATAAGAAGTGGGAATAAAGTAGAAAGGGAGGAGCGGTTCGGTATCGAACGAATATGACTTGTCCAGTCGGTCATGAGTTTATCGAAATGGTGAGCATCGAAAACTCGTATTCTCGCGAGTAAAGTTGCGAACACCCGGCGCGTATCGTCCTCCTTCTCCCACCCGCGCTCGAGAGCAGGGATTATCATTCGGAAAAGCTTGTTCATTGTTGGAGGGTCCAATCGTGTTCCACTGGAAAGTGTTTTCTCGACTTCTTCGGCCACATTGTTTTCAGCTTGATGAGAGGGGGTTGCCACGATGTCGGAAATCGGCGAGCAAGCATCAATGGCGTTGTTGCGATCATTTTGGACGAGCTCTTGGCGAAGCTGGCTGGCAATCACCTCATGACCAGCCATGCGTTGGGCAAGACTGGAAAGAGCAGCAAGTAGCGGTCGTGGAACGAGTCTTTGCTCCTCGTTCATCATTCTAAGGCGCTCGATCAGGCTGTTAAACAGTTCATTTGCGCTATCCAAGGCGCAGAAGATCTGCAGGTTTGAGTGGACAGTATCGGCAACGGACGCCAGAACGTCAGAATCGGCGGTCTTCGCGCAAGCTCCAAGAATGTCGGATAGCATGGCGTAATCTTCGGCCGTTTCCATAATGTCTCGAACAGCGGTGAACATAGTCAGAGATAAAGAGTGGCCCTTCATGATGAGCTGCCCAGTTAGCTCATCGCGCAAATGAGCCCCAATGCTGCTCCTTAGAGCAGTACTGCTCCCGCCCATCCGTTGCAATAGCTTCTTGAGTGACATTGGCTTTCGTCCTGACAATGGATCATTTGACAGCAAAGGGAGCCCCACAACATGCTTCACAACCCTGATTGCATTGGTGATGTCTTGTTCCTCCTCAGCGACCGAATAGTTGCCAGCTCGTCTTAGCAAGTTTCCTCTTTCAGCCCTTTTCTTCTCAGATAAAGCATGAAGCGGAAGTTCGACTAGCAACCTGCTAGAACACGGACCTGATACGGGGTCAATTTCCGCGGCACAATGATAACCACCACGAGCGATAGTCCACTGCATATATTGAGAGACGGAAAAGTGGCCGGTTCGAACGAGTTCCGTGACAAGGTGATAGACGAGGTTCTTCCGTGCCTTGTCATTGGTGGCGATGTTGTCGAGTGTCTCGAGAATGGGCGTAGTAGGATTCACACGAGATTGACTCCATTGCCGGATTAAACGGGCTGCGGCATAAACTTTGGCTAAACCTGGACGATGGAACGAAGTTGCCCACTCAACTACTGTCTTCATTATCAAAGACTTGTTCTCACTCGTTGCCCAGCATGCTGCGGCTAAATGATTATCGCTAGACTCTTTCAAGGCAGCATCAAGCAACTTGACTAGCTGACTCCGCCCAGCAGGAGGGGAAGCAGTACTGGACACTACCAGACGTGAGTTTCGTGAATTGATGGCATGTAGAGCCTTTCGAGCCTCCTCGTCATCAGAACGCAGACAGGCATGTAAAGTGTCCTTGTACGTCGGCCAGGCTCCGGGGTTGATGAAGCTCTCTGGGTTGGAACGAATTAATGAGCCGAGCAACGCTGACAGTCTACTGGAGAGCTGCACAAGAAGATCCTGATCAGGGTCGCTGGATATCTGGTCTTGCTTAGTCAACCCGTTGGAAATAAGAGTTGCGTGTGAACCTACCACATGCAAGTGGCTGAGTAGAGCAAAAACAAGCCTCCGGCCATACTTGCGTGACCTGAGAAGGTCTTTCCAGTAAATCTGAGCAATGAGCAGCCACATGGGGATACGCGACTGAGGACTATTCTCGATTCCAGACGCAACCCAGTCAAGGTAATGATCTCGATCTAGCAACTGCTCTGAGTAAAGGTTCGTTGCTAAGCGGATGCTGCATAACAGTTAGCTGCTGTGCTTCTGGACCAAATAAGCAATGTCAACTTACGCATATGTGACTCGATTCTTCCAGTCATTCTCACCAAACCCAGCAACAACGGCATCGACAAATTGCTCAACAAAAACGGTCCAGTCGCGTGCCCATTTCAGTTCGCCACCCATAACAAAGGCACCATTGACACCCTTTCTCTTCAACCCCCTGATCTCATTGGCACCGACGCACTTTGCTAACCAAACAGCTCGCTCGGCGGGAACATTCTTGTTCAAGCATTGATCGAGTAACGTTCTTCCGCGAATGCCATGGGGAATTGTTCGGCTGAGGCGTCTAAGGGATATCGCGGGATTCGCAAGGTCCTTGAGCCAGACCTCTCTCTTCGTATCCGTGAGCGTGACTCGAGGTGGTGGTTTGAAAGTCGAGGGCGCATTGATCTGTCCTCGATGTCTGCGCTGAGTCAGAACTCCCATAAAAATAGTAGACAGTGCATTCAGGCCAGTCTTTTGCTTCAGAGCCGGGAAGATGGCAAGCTTAGCAGACGAAGTTTCGGGAACATTCAAGTTCACCTTATCCCATGTTCCTTTCATAATCGCTTCGCTGCTCCACTCGTCTTCATGATGTGCTCCATTCCAGGGGAAGAAATCGGCGTATCCAGAGTTAAGACCTTTGCTGAAAGGGTCGTCGGTTTTTCGTACTGTGGTTTCGGGTCGGTTGCTTGAGAAGTATCGTGGCGCGACGGAGGGAATCTCGACGGTGTATGGTTTTGGTCGGGCATCTTTTTTGGCTGGCGCATGCGTAGTCGCTGGAATTCGAGGAGCGAATCTCGGTTGTGAAGTTACTGGTCGACGTGTCGGCATCGGCATCAAAGTTGAGCTGGCGCTGCCGGCAGGGCTGCCGCCCATAGCTTGAAAGGGATCGGAATTGGGTATTCGCGAGGGTGTAAGAGACTGCGGCGATTCTGATGTAGGTAAAGAACTAGAAGAAGCATTGTGTGATAACTCGAGCCGAAGACGTGAGCCGCCTCTTCTAGGTGTTGTGTGATAACGATTAGGGGTAGCATCGCCAGCGTCGGCGGTTAAATCGATGAATGGAGCATCTTTTCGAACTGGCGAGGCGGCCGCCATAAACTGCTGCTGATGTGATAATGATCGCTGTGGAGGGGGGCGCTGAACAGGTAACGACGATGAGCTCACGGAACGCTGAGGCGGCCGCGGATGGGCACCCATTGTGGTCCGCGAGGTCATTTCTGGGTCGTGGGCGGAGGCGCCATTCCGAAAAATCTTAATAAAGGGATGTGTCGACTTGTGTTACAACTGATGATGATGGATAACCGCAGTAAACGCGATTCCTGGGAACGGTACTGCGATATCCTACAGTATTCGGTGGCGCCTCAGTACTCGAAGGCGAACTGGTGTCCAAGGTTTGCGTTCCTAGAATCGCGTTGTCGTTGATTTGTTGGTAGGGTCAGGTTCGATGAGCCAGCCGCGCAACCCGAAGCATAAATGGACAAATAATCAACGTGATTCGGGAATCCGAACTCGATTGTTACCCATGCGTTCTATCATCCCCCAACTATCACAGCCGCCGTTGCCGTTGTTGTTCCGGATCGATAGAATGGAGACACGCACGCGAATGTCTTCGATTTGGTGGAGTTGGGTTGTTCGAGTCAACGAGGAGGAAGATACGGATGCACAAACTGGAAAGAATAGTGTCTAGATAGCGAAAGTATGTACACGAGCGGCACGGAACCCCGACCGAGAGCGGCAACTGTCGATGGATTATGAGATGTACAGATGTGGATGGGGTCAGACGGGGCGAGGTAATGTTAGGTAGGTAGGTTGAGTTAGAGCGTTTCTGAGGTGAGGCAAGGCAAGGTTGGCAAGGTACTAACTTAAAAAGGCCCTCAAGAGGAAATATGGAGACGAGACAGGAGTGGAGATGGAGGTATAAACTACCAACGGAGAGATGGCTAGTGTGCCGCGACAACAGGGCTTTTGCGTCACAGGACTACTTGGACACTATATCCGCAAAGTACCAATTACATTAGTACCTACCTAGCTTCGATAAGTTTTACATGGATCTGTCCCCCCATCCGGGCTCTCAGCCGTCGCTTGGTCGGTCCCTTGAATCGTTTACTGCGCTGGAACCCTGCCCGGACATTTCGGATTGGGAGAGGGTTTTGTTCGTCAGTCGTCTCTTGATTCTCGAGACTGCCCGCCGCGGGCCCGACCCGAGCTACGGGCTTAGACTACGGCTACGGCTGCGGATAGGGACCGACGGGGTCTGGGACTGGGGAACCAATTCCATTACATGAGTCTTATTACAGCGCAAGTCTTGATTTTGGACAGGATCGATTGGGGGAGATGATGAGCGCGTCAAGTGGCGATACATCGTGAGAGATGACTCGTGGCTTGTTTACAATCTTATGCTAATGACTGAGGAATCCTGAATAACAAGAAACCCTCTACAGTGCTACGTGTTGACTCTCCAAGGGATAAGCGGGTGAATTGCTTGTAAGGATTGAGATTGACGGGCGGTTTGAGGTGAAAGCGTTCAGGTCACATCAGAGTGCATAACTGTTGTTATTCAGGGGTTACAGTTGGCTACCTACCTGCTTGGCGATCAAATAACATTACAGCCCCCCCCCCCAGCCAAAAGCCATTAACCCCGCTTGGAGGCACACAATCGCGCAGCTTTAAGATCTCAGAGAAACATTTGCCTCGTGGAATGTGCGTTATCTAGGTACCTATTGGGGTCTGTACAGTTGTACAGCGCTTGTTGGGAGTGACCGATGAGAGGCCTCAGGTACCGTTTGACTCTGGTAAAGTGTCATCACATTTGCATGCAGAGACACTCGTGCAAGCAAGTAACTCAACTGGGAAATATATTGTGCTTCAACCTGAGCACAATAACGAGTTTGTTTCTCTGAAAGGCTTGTTCCATATCAGTAGGACATGGGTGTCAGCCATTATTCGACCAACCAAGTAAAGAAGACCAACCAGCCATCATTTCTCAAGGTGCTTCTCATGACGGCATTCAGCCAGACGAGAGCGCTTCATTCGATGGCATATCACCCTTCCAACAACTTTCAGCTCCCCCCTCTCCAGCCAATCCTAAGCGAATGGGACATTCTTATGTCAATCATCAACCGTCACCATTGACTAAGTTCGACCCCCAAACCAAGCCATTGTAAATAATCGACCGATAGTTCCCCATCCAGAACCTCGATCTACCTTAGGTAACAGCATCAGCGACCAAGTCATGGTCTGTGTTCCCACCTAAACAACTCCCCTTGGCTGGCCCTTGCTTCTCTCTTCCCGACGACATGGGTGTTGGGACTTGGGCTTCCGGGGAGGGAATAAACACCACATCGGCGCTGACAAAAAGCGAGATGCCTGCTGTAAGCCACTCGCAAGCCCCGATGGCTGTGTAGATACCCTTCGCCGGTGACTTGATGACTGTCGCCAAACTTAAGGAAATATTGAATAAGTCTATTCACTGGGGTGATTGGACGAGCCTCTATTGCCTCAGGAGGGGACTCTGTTGTGCGGATCATGGGGGTCTTACCAGCCGCTTGGCTTGGCTATCATTCGCTTCGCTTGACAGGGCAGCAGGGTCGTGCGTTTGTATTGCGGTGTGCCAGTTGATGCGGAGAAGATACCCGTAGATACGGGGTGATGGTCTTATCAGCTCACATCCAACGCCATCCCATGCAAAACAAGCCTCTTCATGCATGTATCACGGCTGATTTTACAGCACCAGGTCAAAACTTGTCTGCCAGCTGGTCCGACTTCTTGGAATGGAACATGCTGTCTTTTCCGTCGGGATCCAACCCCGGCCCGAGATCCTCTACCGACTGACCAGTAGGGGTAGTTAGCTGTATGAGCACTTAAAGTCTAAAAATCAGTGATTCTGAGAGAGTGTGAGGGATAGACTACCTAATGACTTTCAACAGACAGTGCAACAAACCTTCCTCTGCGGGGGAGACCATTGTGTTGCGGCAATATTGTTCCGTAACAAGGCCTTTTCACATGCAGAGTTCCGTAATTCGTTGCACTGAGCCCTTCTCATGTCTCTTTGTATTGTACTGTAGATCATTTGTACTTGTGCCCCTGTACGAAACGGTGCCTTCAGAATCATGTAGATACGGGGTAGGCGGCTGAGGGTTCCTGAGACACCTTGATATGATATGCGAATACCGGTAGAATAACTCCATCTTAACAGTAGGCTAAGATTCTGATGGGCTTGCTGGATTGAGATATGCTATCAACAATAGGCTACACTAGCTCATCCCGTGTTTCTCAGAATATTGACGCATATTTTCCCCACAAACATGCAGTTCCCAGTCTACATGCACCTAATAAGAACTCACACGTAACGCAGGGTATCGGATCGTCCGTGGCCCGCCGGATCAATCCGTGCGACCATGTAGGTATGTATGTACGTCGTGCAACCCACGACTATCGCTATCCCTTGCACCAGTTAAGAAGAGGCATGGCATCTTTGCCCGTCCCTCCCAAATGCAGTCAAGTGCACGGTCACATAAGGGAGGGAGTGCTACGCTTTATGTTGTTTGTGACGGGACACGGATCGTCACGGGCTCGGAGATCAAACAGCTATGAGCCAGAGGTGGTAACTGGTGACCACACCACACGTTGCCAAGCCTAGCGACGCGGCTTGCCAAACGTGGACGCTGTGTGAGGCAAACACACTCGTATCTCATTGCCAATCCCGTCGGACCGTAGTATAGCAGAAATGCATGTCAAGTTAGACAACATGTCTCCAAAATATTCAAAGTGTGAATTCGGTTATCTGCATGCCGTGTTCAAGAAATCTCCTTGAGAGTACCAATTGTCATCTCAAGGGACACAAGGAAAATGATATGCAAGAAAGGCTCGCGCTGCCCTACCAGATGATTGCCGCCCCGGCTTATGTAAAATCAACTCCTCCTGTGCAAACAATCGCGACCGCGATCAAGTAGCACTATTCGTAGCAAACACATATGCAAAAGAATGTTCCCGCCCGAATCTTGTATCGTCTCAAACAGAAAGAGAAAGAAGAGGAAAAGGAACGAGTGAGTCCATTCGGATCAGGCGATGTCACTATTACAGCTCTGCAGCATTAACTGACCACTCGCTCCAACCTCTCTCCTCACCGGGAAGCTTGATGCTCTCCCATTCATCTCTGGTAACGCTCTTCCACTCATCAACGGGCAGCCAGCCGATTCGGGCACGGTCGCCAAAGCCGCCAACCCAGTAGATCTTGGTTACGACCAGACGCGCCCAAGCGCTCTCATGGATTACATTGCCAGGCAACCAGTACTTGGCGTCCTGGTGCTTGCGTGTGAAGCATGCCGCAAGTTTCAGGGCTGATACCGGCGTGGTCTCGATGGGCTCAAGATACCCAAAGAGGGCAAAACGTGGCAAGTTGGCCGCAGAGTAAGGGACAGTGTCCGGCACGGAGAGCGACTCCTCCGAACGGCTGTTGTAATCGTAACTGGAGAGGAAGGGGATATATGCCGAGAGTCGTGAAAGAAGGGAGATACGCTTAGCGGGCGGATAGGGTGGAACCCAGTTCATGGAGAGAGTAAGGTTTGATCCAGCCCGAACGTTCCTGAACGTTGTTGCGATCTTGATCTCGAGAATGGTAGGGTTACCTTCGTCCTCACAGTCCGCCACATAATCCATCATTCCGATAGGGACGCCATTAAGTCCATTACTGTCGGTCTCGAGTTCTATATCAGATCGTCCAGAAGGGAAGACGGTCGAGAGTGTCGCAAGCTTGGTTAGAGCAAGGATGCGGCGCGCCATGACAACGGACTCGTGGACCGTTGGGATCTTATGAGGAGCGTTGGTATCAGCGTTATCGTTGTCGCCAAAGATATTGGACGCCGGCGTGAAAGCCTGCGCTGTGGCAGCAAAGCCTGCTATAGCATGCGAGAACTTCATGATGTCGTTCTTGATCTTATTGTGTAGGCAGAGTCGATGACACTGAGAGGCTGATGAGGAGGTTGACCTGTGATGCGCTGGACACGGTTAACCAAGAATGAGAACACGGACAGGAAGAAGGTGACAAAGATAAACCAGGCGAGGCGGTGGGAAATTCGATGGCTTTTGACTTTGGATTCTGCTGGCGCGTGAGGAATTTGCTAGTGAACAATGGCGGAAGTTGGCCGCGCTAAGCTGAGGGGAACTGATCCCATGATGGATGATGTTACTCTCGCCAAGGCTCATGTCAGTAGATTGATAAGATTAGATCCTTGTATGTTATCGGCTGAAACCGGCTGGCGACCGTTCAACGCCAAAACCGACCCACAACATTTCGATGTTGCAAGAAGGCTGATGAGGAGTCGTTTATTCAATTCTTGATATGGATCAGTAATATTATACCTGTATTATGCGAGCCATCCGGCTGCGAAAGGTGTATGTATTGCTTGTATACTGCTAATAAGAGTCCAAAAGAGACAATCAACTTATTTATTACCTCTGACGGTCTGACCTGAACGACGAGGCCTACCTAGGTAGATGAGTTTAGTATGACTTAGTAGGATTTTGAACCCGTAGTTCATCTTGGCACCCTGGATTAAGTTCGTAAGTTTTCCTGCCCCTTGTGGGGAGTTTCCTAAAAGATCTCCTTCATCCAAATTTGGTTATGAGCAAGGATAGATAGTATTCAAGTAACATTCTAGTTTGAAAAGTCTTCGTATTCCGAATGAGCTGATATTTCTCGTTAGTTGCTTCAAGGCTCGCGAGGTATCTTGATCAAAGCTTATCTGTCGTTGGATATATGAAGTCATGATTATAACTTATTTGTCACTTTCGAGACAGCTTTCCGACTTGGCAAACCACACCGGACTGACGACTTACGAGATACAGCACCAGCAACGGGCTAGGCTCGGCTCAATGAATCCAAGGTACCGAGAACCCAAAGCACATTCATTTGGTCTCTTTGATGGTCATGTCTGAGTGAGTAAGTTGAAGTAAAAATCATAAACCCCACATCACAGACAGTTGAGTGTATTCTAGAGCATCAAGTTCTGGGATGACGATATCTATGATTGAGAAACAGTGATTTCTTTCTAGGTTTCATACAGCTACCTCAGTATGTATTACATATCGTCTTAAATATTATACTCAGCAGGGAGTTAAAGTACAAAGTTCACCTTCGGCTCAGCTGCATATCTGCATAGGGGCGCCAGATATAGTATTTATGAGTTATAACAGCCGCATACAGAAACGAAATTGACTCGTTTTGCTTTTGATCCAGATGACCTGGCTACTACCAGTGGGTATAACCGACTTAGACAACGTACTTAGCTAGGAAGTGCTTGAATAAGATTTGAATTGACCAAGATCTCGGTGACCAGACTCCTCCTGTATATTGAGTTAGGTTGATGATACCGTAGCTAACCGGGTTCAAATAGGCCATTATAATCCCCGATGCTTACCCATTGGATAGGTAGTTTCAATTCATCCAATTTGACTGATGCCAATTATAAGAGATTTCCTAACACAAAGGCAAAAAGCCAGTCAACAAACGGTAACCAGATCCTGAAAAAAAGTAAAGCTCAACAAAATTCCTGAGAATTGATATTCATGTACCGACTAACTGTCTTCAGGGCCGCGTATCGCCAAGTATTCAGACCGGGTTTTCTTTTTGCTTCTCCAGTGATGAACTTGACTTACTAAATGTGTTCATAGGTGAGTAGCTAGGTTGGTGGGTATTTGTTGCTCTCATTTGTTGTTTGCTCTATACAACTCCTTGCTGGCCAGAAGGTTAACTTGAGGCTGCTAACACAGGTGTATGGGGCACGACGTTTTTTTTTTTTTCTCACAAGGTGATTGTTTGCTCGAGCTGTCTGAGATGCATCGAACTTATCAGGTAGGTATGGGAGAATCTGCCTTGGAGACTGCTCTATCATCATCTGGCACTGTTTTCTAGAACCTCGAGCTCAATACTTAGACAAACCAGAGTCTTCTTCTTATCATAGTCCATTTCCCATACTTGAGCTTTCTAGAATGTTAGCAGAATGAGGGCCATTGACACAGATCCAGCTGATAACAACCACCTTCAGCATTACCTAATTCTGGGTTCTTACTGATTTGGTGGGACACTCTTAGAATCAGTCGACTACTAGTTTCCGGACTCATGTGGTCTTTCATTGTGAAATAAAAATGAAGCCGAGCCCACAGCGCGATGATCATATCCATATTAGCCTGTTTCAGAATTAATGAGATGAAATGTACAAAAATAATGGTATTTATTGAAGAAGCCACCTGCGTAAGTACGATAGCCATATAATCCAGCAGCTCAACAAATACTATGTGGGCATGTATGTATGTATGACAGGGTCAAGGTCATACGCGAGTTAGTTACCTTGGCTTACCCTAAGGTAGGTGCTTTATAAAGTAGTCGAGAAAAAACGATCTGCCTTGTGGTAAGGTACATATGTGCTTCAAGGACTATTAGAGTTTAAGATTACGGGCCTTGCTCAAGCGATAGCACGTCAGCAAAATGAGGATAGGTCCAATTTGATGGGTGGCTTTCAGGCAAGGTCCATCGATTACTTGCCTTAACTTACCTTAGTGGATTAGGCATGTACGTCTCGGTTGCAGTAGCAACCATCCCTAGGTAGAGATGAAGGGTTAGCCAATAGCGTTTCAAGTGGGGTCCTGCCCGATCACAGTATGTACATGTAAGTTGTTGATCAGATCTTCATCGAGCATCCAGGCTCTTGCCATTCAGACCTGTCCTCTCCAATTTCTTTTCCTTATTCGGGGTCAGCTTCCATTTGACTTAAATTTCATCAAGCTTCATTACCATCAGTAAGTTTGCTTTTACAGCATCTATACAAGCCTTCTTCTTTAAACTTCGCTTCCACTGCCAATTCAGTGTTGATTGTTATTCTTATCTCTCCCCACTCGCCGCCTGTCCAAGCCCAAGCTAAACAAAACAGAGTCCACCACCCGCTAGTCTACCCCTCGACTCCAACTCCAGCTCACATCGCGACAACTAAACATCCCCACCATACACTGCAGTGCCGAACCTTCTGCTTCTTCTTCAAAATTCCCTCGCTCAATTAAGCAGACATATCCGGAAGAAGACAGGCAGCCATGGCTAGCTTCATGTCCAGTTTCTTTCCTGGCGGGAAAGAAAAGAACCCGGCCAGCGAAAATGGCAGTTCGCGACCTGCTACGCCATCCACCAGGGTGGACAACTTCCTCAACCCCGCGAGCACACCTCAAGGCAGCCCGAGCAAGATGACCAACCCTCCTGGCTCACACGACCTCCCGTCTGCATTCGAGAGTGCCTTGACACTCAATCCTCCTGTCATGGAGCCACCCCTCAAGTTGGGCCGCCCTCAAAGCGTTGTAACCCCGCTATCACCTGGCAAGACCAAGGTTCAGCCCCTCGATGAGTCCAACGTCAATGCTGATGAAAGCGTCGTCCACAAGACGCGGCCTGCAAGCCCTCAAAAGAAACAAGGCCAGGAGAACACACCCCCTACCTCTCGATTGGCTGGCACCGATGCTCCCCACCAACATAGCCATGCTGCCGTCACCCGTCAACAACACTATGAGCACAGGGAGCGACCAAACACGCCTGCGACGAAGAAATTCAACACCGCTCGAGGTCTGACACCCGAAGAGCGCGAGATTCTTCAAAAACCCAACGTTAAGCGACTCGTCAATGTTACTCAGCTTTGTAGGCATCTCCCAAACCCATCGATTGTGAAGGGCATCTTACTGATTGGTCTCTAATACTTTGTTAGACTTCCTTGATTATTACTTTGACCTCCTTACCTATGTTGGATCAAGACAAAACCGACTAGCAGCCTTCAAGAACGAATACCCTCCGCCCCCAGAGACTGATGAGCAGACGCACAACCAAATGTGGACCAAGTACACAGGACGAGAACGCGCCAACTTGCGCAAGCGTCGAGTTCGACTTCGACATGGCGACTTCCAGATTTTGACACAAGTTGGTCAAGGTGGATATGGCCAGGTTTTCTTGGCTCAAAAGAAAGACACTCGTGAGGTTTGTGCCCTCAAAGTCATGAGCAAGAAGTTACTGTTCAAGCTTGACGAAGTCCGCCATGTTTTGACGGAGAGAGATATTCTGACCACCGCCCAAAGCGAGTGGCTCGTTAGACTCCTCTACTCTTTCCAGGATGAAAAAAGTATTTATCTGGCCATGGAATATGTGCCTGGCGGCGACTTCCGCACCCTGCTTAACAACACCGGTGTGTTATCCAACCGCCATGCCCGTTTCTATATCGCCGAGATGTTCTGTTCCGTTGACGCCCTGCACCAGCTCGGTTACATCCATCGAGATCTCAAGCCCGAGAATTTCCTTGTCGATTCTACAGGACACATCAAGTTGACCGACTTCGGTCTTGCTGCAGGTGTGCTCGCTCCGTCCAAAATCGAGTCAATGCGTATCAAGCTGGAAAAAGCATCCGAAAGTGCAGTTCCCTTCGGCAAGCCCATGGATCAGCGAACTGTGGCTGAACGTCGAGAGAGCTACCGGACCATGCGCGAGAATGATGTCAACTATGCCAAATCCATTGTGGGATCGCCTGACTACATGGCCCCAGAGGTCCTTAGAGGGGAGGAATACGACTTCACAGTGGACTATTGGAGTCTGGGTTGCATGCTGTTCGAGGCACTCACTGGATTCCCTCCTTTCGCGGGTGCCACCCCTGATGAGACGTGGCGTAATCTGAAGCACTGGAAGGAGGTGCTGAAGAGACCTGTATGGGAGGACCCCAACTACTTCCTGAGCAACAGAACTTGGAATTTCATCTGCACGTGAGTAAACTGCGAACTTTTGATACCTGGTCATGGCGAGCTGAAGCTGACTGGCTATCCCTTAGATGCATCAACTCTCGCACAAGACGATTCTCGAATATCAAAGATATCTATGCTCACCACTACTTTGCCGAAGTTGAATGGGATGTTTTGCGACAAACTCGTGCGCCCTTTGTACCAGAGCTGGACTCGGAAACTGATGCGGGCTATTTCGATGATTTTACCAACGAGGCTGATATGGCCAAGTACAAGGAGGTTCATGACAAACAACAAGCTCTCGAGACAATGGCTGAGCGTGAAGACCAAATGAGCAAGAGTCTCTTCGTCGGTTTCACGTTCAGACATCGCAAACCCACAACAGAAGAAGGCGGGAGCCCCAGAAAGCGCATTCCCGCTGATGAGACGTTTGGGACGATGTTCTAGGACGAGCCCCAAACTCCTCAGAGCGTGGTTGGCTGGCGAGGTTTTGTCAGTAGGGGAAATGCCCTCTTCTGATGTGATACGAGCGGGTTGCCCCAGGTCCTTATTTTCGGCTCTTAGGGTGTGACATGCATACCATTATAAGGATTCTTGATTTTTTTGTTGGTACTTGACCCCCTAGTACTTTTCTTCTTCGATGTTGCTGTATTATCACTTTTGGTATTGTATTCGACACTGCAAGTTCTGCAGTTATGTTTTCGTGCTATTCATTTTCGGCAGGCAGGAGTTCTATACGGACCAGGTTTTTGTCTACGGTCCGCTGGTATGGAGTCTGCGAGTTGTCAGGCGGCCCACGATAGTTGAGGTTATGTATGTATGTTTTGAGATTAGTTTCCCTCCTGACTTTGGCAGGCATGAGGACAGGGGGATTCCGAAGATAGATAAGCCAATGCTTTCGTATTGGCTTTGCGAAGCAACGAGCAACTAATTTTGACTCGACAAGACCGTTTTGCGAGAGCATGTTCGCCTTTATGTTAGCCACATATACCAACCAACATGCCACTGCCCACTTCAGTATTTACTGACGTAGGAATCGAGATCGCAAGGACGTGCGTTTGAACCTCGAGATGCTCGATCTGTTTCCTCGTCGTACTGGTCCCAAGCATTCTCAAACCTATTCAGCGATTTCATTGATTTATCGTACGTGGGCGGCCACAAGCAAGTAAGGATTTGTAAGAGAATGAACAAGAAGTATATAATAGACTCAAGTGGTATCATCAAACCTCTTTCAGAGGGTATGTTCATTGCGAAGTCCTGTCCCAACCATCAAATTTGCACCATCAGAAGTCCTCCCATTCGCTCGTTTCCAGGCCATCTATAAGAAATAATAAAAATGGAAACCCTCGGCCAATCGTCAGATCTATAAGAAGACGTTTGGATTGTTGGAAAATTGTCGTGACGACTGCGCCATTTCTCGACAACATGCAGCTTTTGGCATGTGCATGATTACCCAGTAATAACCACATACCAAAAGGCCATTCCCTCCATAAAACTCCAGCAAGATCGGAAGCGATACGATCCGCCACAAGTTAACACATCCAAGTAAGGTATCAATCCGTCATATGCTCAAGTCTGAAAGAAAACGCCACCATCTAAAACGCCCCGAATTCATGCCCTATTTCGTTAAAGTGTATCGTCCGCAAAATTTGTACCGTCGTTCAAGGCGGAGCTTCCAAAAAAAAAAAAAAAAACCTCCCATAATTACCATCAAAGCTAATTGATTCTGTCTTGTTGCGATCACAGGCTCATCGTCAGCCATTCCCATTCTTGAGGACCGGCAGAGCTACCAATCAACGAGCTTGTTTGTCCACCAGACATGCTGATCATACCGGTAGCCGACCCTAGCGTACTGGGTCGCTGGTTCAAGTTGAAGCTGCTGGCGGACATGCCACCAGGCAAAGAAAGTCCAGCTGAGGAGCCGAAGGGACGCGGGCCGTCGATAGAGCTGGTTGAATCGGGACTATCGATATCCATCGATACTGGCACATCTCCTCCAATGCTCTTGCTGTGGCGGCGTTGCCGTTTTGAAGAAGCAGTGGCGGGACGCTGCGTTGACATTGATGAGGCACCAGGCCCAGGGCTAGTCTTTGGGGGCGCAGCCGCGATGGGGACAACCCCTTTACCACCCACAGCACCAGAAGAGGGCCCTGGACCAGCAAAATGACTGTTTGGGGTGCTTCCAGCGGTGTTGGCACCCGATGTAGTACCACTTATTGGGCTATCGATATCCTTACTGCTAGGGGCTTGACTAGTGGCAGGCGGTGTCGTTACCTTGGGCGTCGGGTTGCTGCTGTTTGGTTTGGTACTATTTGCTGTCGCAGTCGACATCGACAAGGTCGAATTTTTGCGAGAGTTCAGGGCACTCGCCGTCTTCTTAGACCTCGTACTGCTCCCTCCAACTGGTACGTTGGTCCCGGAACCACGATTTCGCTTCTTAATCACGTCCGTCTTCAAACTCAACGGTCTCACCACGCCGTGCAACTTCAGGAAAAGACCACAGGCGTTACACAGTGGTTGGCCTTCAGGGTTTCGTCTCCACAAAGGCGTTGTCTGGGTGAAACAGTTCGTACACGTGGTCGGAGCATTTCCGTCGTTCCCATTGCCGGCAGCTGTCTGCAAGTTGGTGGTTGAGCCCTGCTTTGACATGGGAGGCGAAGATGGTCTGCTTGGGGCCACAGATGAGAATCCTGACATGGTCCCGTTTCCATCACCAGCAGGAGAGCTTTGCATTGATTGTGCAAGCTGCTCAAAGCCATTCTGTTGTCCGCCAAAGTGAACTGGCGTAGATGCATTTCGCGGTAATTTAGGATGCTGTCTCCTTAGGTTTCCTCCTCTGAAAGACTGCGATTGTGATCTCTCAAGGCCGTTCGATTCCCAATCTCCATTATTATCGACGAAATCAGTTGTTGTTCCTCCGATCATCACCTGCTTGCGAGTTGGTCCGCCGGGGAAACGAGCTGCTTGGGTGCTGAACTGGCCTGGCAGGCTGGCATCCCAGCCCATCGCTCCCGACTCATCAAGTGATGAAGACACATCCTTTTGCATTGAAACATTACGATCAGCAAATGCGTTGTTATCCTCATCATCGGAGTCGGCTCCAAAAGAAAACATGTTATCCTGCGGCATCTGAATCGTGGGCGAAGTGACAGCTTGTTCGTTTTGGAACACCTGAGAAGGGTCGATATGCCCAAATGAGCTAGGAGCAGTGCTATATGCAGACATTGACTCCGATGCAGTTCCCGGAGCAGAGAACATAGTGCTGCCGCTGTTGCCGTTCGAGCCACCATACATGAACTGCTGGCTAAGCATACTGCCAATGCTCTGCTGAAAGCCCTGGGGGCGTTGCGCTCGCGCATCCTGGGATCCAAAATAGAATCCTTCCTGCTCAGGCACTGGATGAGGGGTCGAGACATTCGAGGGGTACGCAGACGCTGGTGGCGAGTAAAAGTCGTTATTGTTGTTGTTGCTGTTGTTGTTGTTCATAGATGCTGAAGGGACAGATGAATTGTGGTACATGCCAGAAAAGGGACCGTGGGGTATCATAGGTGATGTTGAAGGAGAAAATGAGAAGTTCTGCTGGAAATTTCCATTGTTGACCATGGAGTCATTTTCCATAAAAGTATCGAGGTTAAAGGCAACATTGCCGCCATTAGACTGCTGAGGGATGCCGGCCTGGTTGGGTTGGTCTAAGGAATAGTCATGCAACTCCGAATCAAGATCCAAGTCATTCTGCGCGGCAGTGCTGTTGACAGCTGGGACTTGGGGGGAGAAATTAGCAGGGCGCTTTCGAGTCTGGTTGTGAAGGTTAGCAGCCGAGCGCGAAATAAGCGTGCTATCACATGTAAAACAAAAAGTAACACAAATTTGGAGGTTTGGGACGGACGAATGGCAATATGCGCTGCTGGTCACACAAAGAGGAGGGGCAATGAGAGTTACTCACCCTGCGGTCATCGATGCTCGTTTTTCGAAGATGGCGGTTCACATAGTTGAATTCGCTACCCTGAGTAGCCTGGTGAACTGGCTGGACGGGGACCGACTGTGGGACAAAAGCCTGGTGTGATAGTTCCTTGCGGGATTTGATTGGAATGGCAGACGCCATTGAATTGCCGGACCTATCGTCAACCATTTTATCACCTTCGGGAGACGCAAAGTTGATAGGCGAGCCAGAATTGTCAGAAAAAATGAAGTCGTCAAGATTCATGGCATCAGGTTGAGCCAGATTGTTTTCAGAAGACTTTCTCAGCTGGGCAATGCCGCTGGGAGAGCTTTGCATCATTGGGCGTCCAAGTCTGAAAGCCCTGGTCAGCACGTCATGGTCCAAATGTAAGAACGTGATTCGAAGCACAAATGATGTCGGAATAAAAGGTGATTTACATACCGGCTGCTGGCGTCCATGTTCTTTTTTCTTCGAGCATCCGCCTCGTCTTGCCTCTGCTGCTGCTCTTCCTTGTGCCTGCGTATGTTGAGAGCCATCATACGCCAAGTCAGATTCTCCATGCGGTGCTGGCTAGGGAGCTGGTGCTTGGTCCTCGCGAAGAATTTCCAGACCTGAGTCGCAAGAGGATCATCCTGCTGCATCCTGTCGATACTGCGATCGGAGTCGGCCAAGCCATTCTGGAGAAATGGGAAAAGCGCGCTGCCGCCCAGGCCCTGCCGGGCAAGGGAATAGGTGGTGGCCATGTCGGTCTTGTGCTCCTTGAAGCTGGCCGAAGCGTCACGAGAGTTTGGGATGCGGTTCGAGTTGCCACTGCGCTGAGTGGAAGCGTTGTGAATAGCAGCGCCAGGCCATGCACTTGGCCTTCTTGGAAAACGAAAGTCGTGCTCTGTTATTGTTGGGTTCATTGTTAGAACAGGACTTGAGGTTGCGATTGAGACAGATGTGCTCATGGAGGAAATATTGGCCGGCTTGTGGTGGAGCGAGCGAGGGTTGGACGGGCTATGAAAGAGGGAAGAGAGTATGAGTGAGGGTGAGCGAGAGGCTGAGGTGACGAAGAGAAGGGCCCCCCACGTAGTGGCTTTAGTAGGAGGGTGTGAGAAGGTTCGGGTGTGGGTTGCACTGCTGCAGCTGCTTGCAGTCCAGATGCCGCTCAATAATTTGCAGCGAGTATGGGTGGATGGTACTGTAAGTTACAGAACCTAGCTGCAGCTGCAGCTGTAGCTATAGCTGAGAGCGGTAGGGTCCTGAACAGAAATCCAACCTCGCTGAGATCAGGGCAACCACCTCACCACACCCAAAAGCGGCCACCTCAGACCGACTGGGATGCACCAGGTTCCGGGCGGGGTGGGGTGCTTGTTTTTGGGGGATGCTCCGGGGGCTTCAGTGGGCACCCGGCGTCAGTGAAGAGCGGGCGAGCGGGCGCTGTCCACCGGAGGAGAAAGCCCAGAGCGATTGAAGGGGTCGGGTGCTTGGTGTAGGTGCAGAGGAACGATCGAAGATGAGAACATACCTTACCTACTAGGTACCTAGGTACCTTATGTTCAAGTTGATGATGTATGTACTACCTTACGCACTGTAAGTGAGGTGCTGGTGCCTGTAAGGATATAGTTGTGTCGTCGAATGAAAATGACTGACTGGTGGAAGGACGAGATGACGAGAAAGCTAAAAACGTAGATGTAGAGGGGGGGAGGGATGCGGAGGGTTTTGAGAGTTGAGTTGAGTTTCGTCGAGTCGAGTCGAGTCAAATCGAATCTGAGGTTTACCAAACGGTAATATTCATCGAACTGATGGAGAGAAAGAAGACAGAAGGAACAGAAATGACTGGCTCGTTTATTTCCGTACAGAGAGTAATCCATCGCTAGTGCCCCACGTTACTACTGCCAGTCTCAGCAGCGAGCGGACCCATCGCACATCAACCCCCGAGAGAACCAGAACCAGAATTAGACTTGACGGGGATGAGGATGACGGGTATTCGCCAAGCCTTTCTTCGTCTCGACAGGTACTGTACCCATCACAGCGGATCCCGCCACAACACTTAGGCCCGAATCGACAAAGATGAGCCTGCTCCTTTGCTACTGCAACGGCTGAACTCGATGCGCTTGGAAGAGTCACTGGGAGGACAAGGGAAAGCCGCAATCGCTTTAGGTCCAATCCAGTCGATTCAAGTTTAAAAACCACCCACCTGTGGGTATACACTAACGCGCTACCGATTCCTATAACCGGAACTCCGCGTCCCCCTCTAGAGGATACATATGTACATCCATGGAGGCCCATCGATCAACTTCGGAGTCCAGGGGAGCCATGGCCGCCGATTGTTGACGAGTGCTTCAGCAGATTTCAAGGGTCCAGGCCCATTTTCTACATGTACGTATGCCACGGGAAGTGGTCGCGGGAACGCCACATGCAGCTGGGACGAGCATTCAGAACTTTGCCTTTGTCCAAACCTCCAGACCATGGCATTGTGTGTAAGTCAGTGTGTACTGTCGACATCTGGTTGAATACTCGAACGGCCATATAACTTACTTGGAGGGAATTGATTGGGATTTTCAGGCGCTTATTAAACTCATCTTCCTAATTAATGAACCAAAAAAAGACAATTCGTGTTGCACCTTGTCTAGGTACCTAGGTATCTAAAACCTACTTTTATCGTGATCCTGAAAATCTGTCTCCGCGAGCTCGGCGAAACTTCCTTCTCTGTTTTTCCCTCATACCTCAACCTCCTCCGAGTGCGGATGCGTCTTACAGCCAGATGGGATAGTGCCTTTCAAAACACCAAGGCTTAGGTAGGTAGTTTCATGCGTGGCTCCAACACTTGGAAAGGAACGCAGCTCATTTGTCTTATTAGTTGTAGGTCTCGATTCTATTCATTTTCTCTAGTGGGATAAGACGAGAGAGAGAAACATCTCATGAGACCCTCAAGTCGTAACCACCAATGACACAACATGGATGATCACCAGCTCTACTATATAGTACAGCTGACGAACCCCAGGGCCATGAGTGGACAGCGATCACTCTTGCTCGGGAAAACACCGCCAACTTAGGACCCACGATGCTGGGCTCATCCAGGGCGTCAAGAATCGAGAAGCTGGCTCTCCAGCCGTGTCAATGGTCAGGGGACGCTAGGCACGTCCGACCCAATGAGCCTTGATCTTTCAAGATTCAAATACTCCTCTGCTCTGCTCTGCTCTGCTCTACTGGTTGTAGCAAATTACACCAGCGAAGCGGACAGACTATCGACCAAGGCGCGATCTATACTTTGGTGTCGTTCTGCAGTGCACATGGCATGGGCCTGCTCGAAGTTCCGTTAACCGCCTCAAGCATACAACCCGGCCGTTCTCGCAAGCATGGCAGCCTACGCTTGCCTGAATCCGTACTGGTCTGAGTCGACCCTCAACGGCCGGATATCGCTTGTCAGTCTAGTCAGTATGTATTTGGTACTCTTCTTGACCAAAACGCCAGACTCATATCCGAGTCATGACGCCCGTTTCTAAGCTATTTCGACGTTACCTGCTACGGATCGGGTCTGCTTCATGTTGATTTTCAATATCACTACTGTATGGGATTTGCCACGATTTCGAGCCATCTTATAGAGCAGTTTCGCTGTGTTGTGGCATCGCGGCTGTCACTTACGACGGAGCATGCAAGTTGAAACATATCTGGTATCGGGGCATCTGTGCGACTTCGGACGATGGCTCGGTGGAGTTTGAACGTTGCCAGATTTGTCCATATTGGTGATCGCGTTTGTGGCAATTTGCCGCACCGCTCTCTACATCTCATTCCTTCATTCAGGCAACTTCAGAAATGGATATTGAATATCAGGGAATGAGAGCTTGAATGTATCTGGAACGCTTCATCAAGACAGACCCACGACCGTGCGTGAGCTTGGGCTAGGGGTCGCCCTGGCAGATTTAGGTGGTGGAGCCATCTCACCAGCCGCCACATGCAATTCAGCCCAGCAAGACGATTTTCAGGGTACCTGGTCGCTGGTTGCTCGATACAGACCAAATTCATGGGCCTGTACATCCGTCACGGCGAAACAAACTGAAACTCTCGTCTTGGGGCCGTCACCTCGGCTTCTGGAGATGTACCTTCACAAGTGAGGAAAGGATGAACCGCACGATATTAATTCTCCCGTGGTGGCTGCCAACTAAAAGACAAGACCAGAGGCTCTTCAATAACACATGCCGTCGGTGTACCCATCGAGACGCTCATTGGACGAGGTAGTTCGTCGCAAGTGCGGCTCCGAACCACCTATTTGAGACTTCGTTCTGGAAACATGGGCATCGAGCAGCACACGAACGAGTAGATTCGGGGAATACGGAGCTGGGGGAAATGGGGAGCTGGAGCACACGGCCAGATGCGTTGTACCACCAATTTTTTTTTGGCGGAGAATTCTGGGGACTATCTAGACTTCGTATCGTGTTACCAGACAAGCATCCTTTCTATTTCCATGAAAGTACACCATTGGAGACATCTCTCGCGAGTCACAGTATGTACAAGATTTGGGTACCAATCTAGGTTGAGGTTCATTCATGGATGTTCTGAAGGACAGGGTATCAGGCACCTAAATTCTTATTCTTCCCTTGGAACAGATTTGAACTGACAGGGTTTGATATTGACTTTGGCCAACTTGTGTCTTTTGGGAACTTTACCAACAAGCTCCGAAGTTTGAATGTCTAATGCATTCGATTTCCATTAGAAGAATCAAATATTCAAAGCATGCATTAGCCGGGAGCAGCAGGCAAAAGCAATCCCTGGCTACATACAGATGCTTATTTTAGCCGCATGTGTATATCCCGGTGACCTGCACAACGACGTTGGACGGTTCGATACAACAGCATTGAATAGAAGTATTGAAATTGGTGGAGCGCAACACATTCACACTCACATTCAAACTCACACACACACAGACACACACACAGCGAGAGCACTTGCATCAACCCCCACTTACTACCCACGAGCTGACAGGGATTGGTGACGGGCGAGCTAGGAAGGTTAGGGGTGCCTTGCTAGTAGTACTTGGGCAGCAGGTATGGTTGTTCCGGTATTTTCCATCGTCATCTTCAAGACAACAAGAGTCCAGGCTGACGATATACCTTTTGACAGACGAGTGTAAGCCAAAGCCGGTTGTTGACAGAGCATGTGCAGAACCCAGTCCTTGCGGTGCTTCTCATCGCATAACACCACGGCCAGGAACGCAATAACACGAGCTACATGGCCATAAAGATTCTACAAAATCAACATCCTTTCTCGCAATAGGTAGTAAATTAACTATGATACCTAGTACATATTCGATTTGAACGAGATCAAATAATAACACCGAAAACGAATTCTATCCTCCTCGGGCCGGGAAACATGGACGAACGGGAACCCTTGTCACTTTTCAGTGCCTCGTTCCTGTTGATGGCTTGCAACCACTCGGCTGTGAGAGGCTCGTGTAAACGTTGCGCCCGCAAATGATTCAAATACTGCACTAAACGACCGAGCATGGTGTCAGCGGCTTGACCATCCTAGTCATCCATGAGAGTGTGGGTTCGATCTTTAGCCTGTTGCTCAAACAAGCACTGATTCAATAAATCCACTGATCAATACCTAGGTATGTATCATCGACATCCGGCAAAACAAAGATCCAAAGGCTTTAAAGGCTGTCGCTATAGAAGACTGGAGGCTTGACTACACCCGCCTCAGTTGATTCAACCACCCGATTCATTTACAAGTTCAAGCGCCTGATTAGCACAGGAATAGTGGCCATCAAGCGCAAGCAATGCCAACAAAACAATCATTAATAAAGTGTTCACCTGAATCAAATGGTCAAAACTGGATACCTTGGCCCCAATTTGCCCCAAAGTCCTCAGGAAAGATGATGGTATTATGGGGAGTCATGCGGGAATAGGTTTCCGTCGAGCCTGAATCGCTTTGAACGGTTCATAACGCTCGACATTCTGCGCAGTTCTCCGCTTCCTGGCATGAAAGAAAGCATGTGTTGATACAACTTCACTTCTCAGCAACGACAGCGGAATAAAGCTCTATGCATATATCCTTTCCCCACACGCCGCTCAGCCTGCCAGACTGGGGGCTGGTGATCAGGGAGAACAGGGCCGGAGGACCTTCAAAGGGAAACCCGGTGGCAGTGAAGAGCAAATCAGGTGGCTCGTTTGATGGGTAACACGATCTGTAACATGTTCAAGGACAGACAATTTGGAGAAGAAGCTCTCAAGCGGATCTCGCACAAGAGAGAGCCCGGAGTGTCGCCCCACTATAGCGGTGTGGGCCAGAGATAGAGACAGATATTAATATGTCATGCCTGCTTGTGTCCCCAGATATTAGGAGTGGGTTGACCGATCAGATCTCTCAGCGCCATTCTCCAACGCCCGCAACAGTCCCCTAGCCCGCAAATCAACATGTGAGATGCACTCGAGCGGCAGAAACCAGCAAGGAAAGTAGGCCACCAAGCCTGTCGTGAGCCATTTGCTACCGGCATGACAGTTCTCTAGCTTCGGTCAAATCCCCGAGAGGCACCTATCAACAGAGACAGTCAAATTTGAGGGATGAGTGCCGCCTCGGTGCAGATTCACTGTTTGAGCCCTCGGGACCGGTTTCTGGCTTCCTTGCATCCGGTGGAAATAGACCTGGGAATCAAGTTGAATATTGCTTTGCCTACAGGTGGGGGTCCCAGTTCGAGTTTGGGGGTTCAAGGGGCAAGGACCAAGGACAAAGGACCAAGGACAAAGGAGCATTGTATGTATGCGAGTGCAGCACTCCGGACGAGACCATGTCATCTCCTATCTCAAGAGGCATGCTGCTCGGCTGACCTTGGCGGTTAAGGTTGCGATCATCAGGCAGGGGTCGAGGGGTTGCCAACGCAGGCGAGTTGGACCATGATGCGCTCATCTCATCGAACTGCAAGAGTATCACCGGTGAGGTTGCTGTCCGGAGGTCTTGCTTGAAGCCAATGTCATGCTCAAGACTCTTTCACCACTGCCAGACTTCTCATCTCAGAGCCAGCAGATGTCGTCTGTGGCTAGTCTGCTTCCCCAGGCGAGCTTGTTTTGGGTCTAAATACAGTATGCTCACAAAGTTGGGTACACAAAATCCGGGGTCCTCGAGACTTTTATGTGTTATCTCGAGCACGTACCAATGCGAGTCATCTCTGCAATCCTACGTGGCTGTTGACCCTCGTCGCTTCTCAAAGGTTCTCAACGCTGAAGATTAGATAACCAAGTTCCCCAATCATGACCTCTGTCTGGCTGTGTATACGGGTTTATCAGTCCGGAGACCCAAGAAACACACTATCCGCATTACAGAACAAACGGCCGCATATCAGTTGAAGCCAGTTGCTCTGTAACCTTATCTCAACGCCATCGCCCTGCATATCTGTGATACCATAGCCTTAAATTCGGCGATGCTGCTGCTTTGTCACTTCTGCTGAAAACAACCGTTGAAGGGACTCTTGTCATAACGTCTATTTTCGTTGTCAAACAAAGAGACACGAGACCCCGTTGGTCTTACAAAATGCTCAGGGGTCAATGCATACAAGACCGTGACTGTAGCCATTCCTTGTTTTCCTCATGCTCAGGGACCTGTACTCTTTGTTGAACGAGACCGATCGAGACACGAAACAATGTTCTTAACTTGGCCCTTTCGAATAGTAATTAGGAGGAACGAATCCCCGAAACGATGCGAGCGAAAGAATCCCCATACAATAAAATAACAAAGCACCTCAATATGGTCTTTCATGGCGAGCCCTATCATGAGCTCGACTCTTTGTCAACTGAGCCAGGATGATGTTATTCTTGCAATTGCTTTCAACCTTGTAAGGGAAGATCCTTGAGAATGAGACGTCCTACCAGGTGTTTATAGACCGATGAACCCCATGGTTCACGACGAGTTCAGAATGGCCCCGAAGCATATCGACCACACGAACGAAAAAGCATGCACATGAACTCTTCCACACAACTCGCGGTATATCTGTTTGTGGTCTTCACCACCCGGTGTGCGGGAGCAATGCCAGTAGTGTTGAGCAAGGAAGATACCGAGTCACTAGTATCCCACGCCCTTGGAAACTTTACAAACCCAGACCAAAGGAACAAAGAGACCTCGCAGGACAATTATGCAAGAGACTATGCAAGGAGTGGTGCCGATAAAGGTGCAATAGTTGGAGGCACTGTTGCTGGCGGAATCATCATTTGCATCACGGTATTTTTCGGCGTTCTCATCCTCAAGAAATATCTTGCTCGTCAGGGAAAATACAATGAAAGGATCGTTGATAGGAAACGTTTATGCGAAACACCAGGAACAACGTCTAGCACCCCAACCCGTACTCCATGGCGTCAGACGTTCAACCATCGAATATCGGTCCCGTATGCAGACTCTGTATACTCTCAGAGATCTTTCGGAAACACTGCAGCTGACACTCAAATGAGTAGGGCCTCAGCCCAACCAATTCCGCTGCCTACTATACCGTCAAAGGCTGCCCAGATGTTAGGAGTTGAAGATACGAAATCAACAACGCCTCTTGCAAAGACAGCTCTTTCTTCGCCTCGCTTGCCAATTACACCTCTTTCGGAGAACTTTATGCCAAAGACTCCTATTCTTCAATACTCTGCGTCACAGAGTTCTCTGAAGCAAAGCCCTCTACGGAGGAATCCTCCATTGCTGCCCCCTCCGAAGAATCCTCCTCCTCAAGGTCCGCTGCCGCCTATCCCTACCCATGAGCCACCAGCTATTGGGGTACCCAATCCATCCAGAAGACCCCATAATCGCACATCTTCCATCTGTACCATGAGTACTCTTGGTATGGAACTTCTCCGCGATGTGATGCAACCCCTGGAGTCGACCACAGTCAGCTCACGCCCTGAAAAGGAGTCCTTCCTTCGTTCACCACCGCCAATCTCAAAAACAAATAAGCCACCTCCGGTAGCCATGAGTAATTCCAAAGGGCAGAATAGCGTGCCTAGTAGACCATATTTTGTACCGTTGTTCAAGAACAATGGACAGCTGCCGAGTCCAACATCGCCTGGTGAGGGAGTGCTTTCAGAACCAGGGACAAGGAACAGAACGAAGAATTTTATCAATTCCAAGGCTGAAACAGTTTTACGAGACTCATCTAGGGCGGGACTATTCTCTCTTGGCCACAACAAAATATGAGCCTTGCAGGCTGAGGCCAGGTGGAATCCATGACATTAATGAACATTTGTTCAGGCTTATATCGACTATACCAAGCATAGTTTATTGATCTAGAACTATATGCTACTTAATATACCAACCTTTCCTCTTTACTCCACAAAGGCTTGCCGCCAAAATAGCTCCTTTACTGCTCTAGTATTGCTCTTCGTCTCCCTTGATATCTGTCTTCACCATTTTGCGGATTCTTGGGGAAGCCCATATGACTTGATACACAGTCTATCCATTTACTTAATCAATTGTCTCTAATTCTTCTCAAGTTTGCCAAAGGCATATATTTATCGCAGTTACACCTGCCCGAGACAGATTGATTATGGTCAACCCACGTATTTCTCAAAACTCCCTTACCAGCTTGAGCACAACTGTAGTTTCGACAAAGGGCCCTGCCACTCGGCTACATCTTGGAATATGCCAGAATCTGATGATGCGTATAGCTCTGGAAATTCTCTGAGCTAAGTGAGCCACACATTATAAAGTGATATTTCGCAAATCTTTGTGAAGAGCATCTCAACCAGAATATGGATCAGGGGTTCCTAGGTTAAAGAAACAAGGCCGGAATCTGATGGCGGAGTCCTGTAATTTCCCTTTTTGCTTCCCTCCCACACTCATCACCAATACTTATTACATTCTCCAGTTCCTTGCTAGGCAGCTGAACTCACCCACCACTCTGTTATACCTCTACTCTATTAGTCAGTCATATACCATAGGAAGACCTTGCTATAGCAAGGGGTTCCCCGAGTTTTGGCTTGGTCTAACATACTCTGTTGTGAAGGACGGATGAACTGGAACCTGAAAGATGGCTCTCATCGCGGCTTCTACAAGTACAAGTAAAGGTATCATCTAGCGTTTTCTATCAAGACTGGTATAGGATAGTTTCCATTACGATTCAGCCTATATCACACATGAACGCCAAGTACATTGGTTCCGCATCGCTCGGCCGCTGTCATGGCCCGCTCCGTCACATGCGCTCTAACATATGGATGGAATATCAATGCTGGAGGCCGACCATCACTTTAGAGAGCCTTGAACCACGTTTTAATAAGCCTTGGACCTGTTCTCAGGACCTGCGAGTGCCTTGCTGCCTACTGAAAGGGAGGATCACATCTGGGATAAAAGGAGGCCTCGCTTTGCTCTCAGTTATTTAAATCAGCTATAAAGCTGCCCAGTAATAGATTTCAAGCAAGTGGTCTTTTATACACTGTCTCCACAAACCAGCTCAGCATCATAGTGCCTATCGAGCAAGAAACACAAGTTCCACTTCTATCTGCCAACCACGAACATGCTGTACAAGACCTCACCTATCGTGTCTAGGCGCCTGTATGATCGCATCGAAACAAACTCTATCCACAATTTAGAAGGATCCGGACGCTCTTGGTCCCCTGTTGCGCAAGCAGTATGGAAACACCCAGTTGATAAGCCCCTTCTCAGGACATGGGACGACCTTTCAGGAAGTCAACCTGATGGATCTGGAGACATGTCCGCCAGAGCATCAAATATGCCATTGGCAACCTTTAAAGCCCGCCAATCGTCCCTCCAGATGCATATCATACACCGTGACTGGACGCCTACACCATATGTATCTTTCACTTCCTCACCAGAGGCACTCGAGAATTTGGCCAACTTCAGAAAGTCTCACCCCAGAAGAAAACATCAGACAATTACTCTAGTCGATCCTGCAGTTCGTCTCGAGTCAGGCTGGCCTATCATTTCCTATGGTGAAGAAAAGGACTATTACAGCATTGAAATCCCATATGGGATACAAGACTGGGAACTCAGGGCTCACCACCTATGCCTTTGGACAGTCAAGGCAGAAGAATTCGTTCAGCATTACGGCTGGGACAAGCTTTCTTCAGACCCGAACTGGTATAACAATATTGTCCGCCCGGATTTCAAGAGGTTTCGTGAAGAAAGGCAGCGCAGGGAGCAGGAAGAGGTTCAGCATCGGATAGACGATATATCAGTCGCTTTCAGTACCCTACAGTGTGAGTATCCTCCATTATGATCCTCCATTATACTAAATGGAAAGGTTCGTTGACTGTGCTAGTGGATGCTTCAGATCACAACACCGCAAACGAACATTGGGAAGACATGGATTGTAACCAACCCACCAAGCAACCTATTCAGTCGTTGCTATGAATAAGAGCTCCTCTTCTCTCTGATTATAGGTGTGTATGGTTAGAGCTGGGGGTTTTCAAGACGTGGTTGAGGGTTATCATTTCAGTGTTTTGTTGCTTTTGTCACTGGTATCAGTTTGTGATATGAGGAAGGTGGATAACCTTGTACTCAACTTGTGCTACTTCGAACAATCGATTATAAAGTCTTACGGAACTTGCTGAGTTTAAACTACGCATTTCAACAATCATGTAAGAGATTGCTCATTGCTTACCATCGTACCCACAGTGATACTGTCTCAAACATCTCTGTGTTCATCACTAAGTGTACCCTCTCGTCGCTCCGGAGTTCATTTTCCTGCTTGGTGAAGAAGACATCTGGGCTAGTTCAAGCCATGAGTCATGAACTGAGAAGATCAGTTACTTCCGACGCATTCCCGAATCCTCACACCCAAGGAGTCAAGGGTCAAGGATTTCTTAGTGCTTGGAGGCGTTCCTTCAGAATTGCACGAATCAGGCAAATAAGCAGGCCGATATCGAAGTATAATGTGTAATGGGGTATTATTCCAAATATGCTCACAATAATAAACAAGTTAACCATGAATACCAGACAGCTGGTGGTAGTGCCCCTCCTCCCCTGATTGCCTCCAAACCCACCCAGTCAAGTTGTTTATGATCCTTCTCTTCCGACCAGACATTTGTGAAAATGCCGTTAGTATGAATAATGTGTGTAAAGATATGATTATATCCTGTCAATGTCACCCCCACGGAGGGAAAAAAGCCCTCACAAGGGAAGCATCTACCAGTTCTTGTAGGTTCAAATGAATGAAGTGCCCCTGCAAACGCCAAGCTCTCGTTCGTGTTAGTGATTTACTTGGTTGTACCGCGTTGTTACAAATTAGCGTTCGTTTCTCTGATGCGATGCCCCTTGTAACCAGAAGCAGGAAGGGCGTCTAGCCGTAAAACATGACCGAACGCCGTAATGAATGAAGTAGAGGCCGTTTCTCATCGTCCTTGCTCTGCTACTACTACCGTATCTTGATCGAAATGCATGCTCGAGTACGGCGGTTGAACAGTGACCAAGAAACGCGGTGCTAGTGTATGCCGGATTAAGCAGGCTGGTACCGCAGGGATTGTTGGATAATCAGTTCCTTGGTGCAGACTCTTCGTTTGATTGAGGCCGATAAATCTCGGCGTTGGCGTGCAATTCGTCGACCGGCGGTTTGTCGGTCGACTTTGCGACCCAAAAGGCCTGCTGTGAGCCTCCATCGTCCTCTATCCGATGACAACTCGTGCGCCTTCTTTGCCCAACACACCCCTTTCTTTCGGCTTGGGGCTATTTGTGCGACCCTTCTTGCCCTTGAGAAATCCAAACATACCGCCAGAGCCTTCACTCTTGCCGTCGCCAATATTATTAGCATCTGTAGGCAAGGTTGCATCCTGGCGAGCTAGTTCAGACCAACTACCGCTGCCATCAAGAGTTACTTGTACGCCCCCAGTAGGACTTGTCATCCGTTGGCCGGCAACAATCGGGACATGGCGAGCTCGGAAGTCATTCTGCAGTGGAGGTGGCGGAGCAGGGCGTACAGGGCGTCCCTGCCGGCTTTCATTGCTGGTACTTGGGTTAAGAGGTGATGACTGATAACCTCCATTGACTGCGGGCATAGGCGTTGCTTCATCCGTTGTGATCGCTTGAGGAGCATTGTCCGAGTCGGGATGCCCTTCAGGATTGGCACCAGTGCCCTCAGTGATTCTGTTCGAGTTAGCAAATCGATCTCATAGCACCCAGTCTAGGAGGTAATACCGTTTGTAAGCAGCCACTGTATAGTCGAACGGCTTGAAGTCTGTCTCAATCATGCGGTACAGCTCGTCTTCCCTGATCTCTTTCTCAGTCGCATCGTCCTTTAGACGCTCTCGTGGCTTCTGGCGTCTCGCACGGGCTTCGAGTGGAGCCTCCTCTAATAGCAACTCTTCGAGGTCGTATGTGGCATCGAAATTGGTCTTCTCGGATGAAGGAACAAAGATGGGTTCGATTCTCTTAAGTTCGAGTAGTTCGAAATCAAAACACTTGAAGAATTCGTTTTGTGTGAAGCTCTCCCAAGTTGATCCCATTCGAGTTTCGCGGTTTGGGTCGAGCGCGGAGCCGATTGCGTAGAGGCAAGCGAGGGACACAGGTGGTTGCGTAACGGGATATTTGGGAGAAGCGGCCTGGATCTGTTGACTAAGAGATCCTTCTGAGCCACCTTCGAATGGACGCTATATCAAATGAGAAAACATGTATGTATGACTGGTGCGGTTTAACAAACTTACCTTGTTGTAGATACACTCGTAGAACAGAACACCCAAGGACCACCAATCTGCCCGCACATCATATCCTTTACCAGCGTAAACTTCAGGTGCAAGATAAGCCAATGTGCCGGACTTGCTAGTAAGTGTCCTGCCTGGAACGACGTCGGAAGCAACGTTCTATCTTTGTCAGTTTTAGCTGCATTTGAAGGTGAGAAGAGCGTACAAAGTCAGTTAAATGGACATGGCCATCTGCATCAAGCAGGACGTTGTCGGGCTTGATATCTCGATGGATGATATTTTGACTGTGCACATATCGCAAAGCACATCCAAGCTCGGCAATCCAGAATCTAACAGCCTCTTCGGTGAAGGTCTTTCTCGAAATATGAAATCGCAAATCCCCGCCAGTCATTAGATCAACTACCAGATACCTGTTATCGAATGTGAGCTAGCACTAGACGGTGTAGATGATAGGAGGGCGTACATGTACTCAATATCCTGGAAACTGTATCTCAAGTTGCAAATGAAAGGATGGTTAACATATTCCAGCATTCGGCGTTCGCGAATGATGTTTCGCACACTTTCGGATCGTACGACTGGGAGGTTGAAATGGATTAGCATTGTGTCACAGAGATGATAACAAATTCCATCAGATTGACTATTGCCACCGATGGGATCGGGACATGAATCAAGACCTCAGGTCCAAAGCCAAGCGCATGATCAGTGGGGAGCGTCCTGAACCTACCTTCATCTTTACGGATATATTTGAGGGCAAAGGACAAGTTCGTGTCCTTCCGCTCAACAATTCGGACCTTTCCAAAGGCACCTCGGCCGACGACTCGCAACAGACGGAAATGATTCAAGTTCACTACAAAGCTGTCAGCATAACCCGCCAATCACAATGTCATAAAGTTAAGGAGCGGGAAGCATGTGAGGCTGCGAGAGCAAAAGATAGAAATATTGGTCGTGAAGAGCGTGGATAGAGGTTGCATGACACACGTGGGAGACAGGATGACGCCAAGTAACATGCGGCTGAAAGATAGCAAATGGCATGCAGGATGACGGGAATCCCAGATAAACCAATGGCGACATAGATTTGGGGGGCGAACGACATCAGAAACAGATACAAAGAAGCTTTTGAGCTGAGCTCCTTGACGTACCTTCGCCGTTCAGGTCGACGGGCTTTCCTTGGCCATTGCCCATCGCGAGGGGATCGATATGTTGGACAACGTTGAATTATCGTGAAAGATAGCAAAGTCCCATGCTGAGTCTTGAATCTAAGGAATGGATCGGGGGTGGAGTCGGAGCGCCGTGGTAGTATCTCGCAGGGCACTGTATCTTGCGGTGTAAATCGTGGAAATCAAAATTCGATTCGAGACAGAGGCTGTGTTGATGGCAGTGGGTTCGATGATATTGATAGCGACGACGACGATGATGATGGCAAAAGGATCAAAGTCGCAGGGGTACAGCAGCAGAAGCAAATGCAGCTCAAAAGTCAGCGAAGCAAGATGAGGCTTGGCTTGGCTGGGTTTGGACTGGCCGTGCGCTTGTGAAGTCGAATCGAATCGGGACGCGGACAGAGCAGGGTCTGGACCTTAGCGGGCAACGTAAAGCACGGGAGGCGAGAATCGGATTTTTCTTGTGGTGCACTTCAGTCCAGCTTCGGTCTTTTGGGGGGTTTGAGACGTCGTTCGGAGGTTGGTGGCGGCGGGAGGTCAAGGGGACGGCGTGCGACTTTGGACCGACTTTCTTGGGGAAGAGAGAGGGGAGAGAGGATGGTCTTTTGAGGGGGAGAAAAGGAGGCCCGATGAAGAGGGGGGGGCTTGTGGAGGCGTTTCGAGATGTGGGATGTCAAAGTGCTCTAGTTCTAGCTGAGTTGCCTAGCAAACTAGACTTATTAGAAAAGGAAAGAAAAAAGTAGGTACTGTTGGTGAAAATACAAGATGGAGAACAGTACGGCAATAGCGGAAGGGAAATGGTCTAATACGGGCAATAATGGCGATACCTAGCGGTAAAGACCTTTGACTAAGTACCTTAAGTTTGAGAGTTTGGTTGGATGGATGGAGAGGAAGAAGAAGAAGAGTCAATGGAACAAATGGAAATGGAAGGTCACGGTAGGTAGGAGCCAGTGCCTATTAATCAAGGTGCCGTAGCGCAGTATAGGTAGGTCACGGTAGCGGTAGCGGTAGCGGGCAGCTGTGCTAAAGGGAGAGGGGGGTCCCTGTGTTTGAAAGGTGTTGACCTGATGCTGCACATTAATCTACAAGTTGTCGAATCAATAACGATTCCTACCTACTACAGACACGGAAACATCACAGGAGAGCCACACCGTCAAACAAAGAACTAAGGTAATCAACTAATGATGCCACTCTGAGCTTTCAGGGCGTATATGCCGCGTCCCGTCCTTTACGAGCCATACCCGTACATGCTTCAACTCCTTAGAAACGGAAGTGCAGTACGACGGCCGAAAGTGATTCATGGTCTGTGCCTATTTTAATTCCATCCTTCTTGCAAAATCAAGTGGTCTGTTGTCTGTATGTATCTCTAATTCCCTTGCAATCCAATGTAAGAGAGCACGGACAACTGCATCCGTTGGCAGGGGTCTAGAATAATGAAAAAGCTAAGAGCCGGAGCAACAGCACGAAAGAGGTCAGAAAGCCACATCCAGAAGAGCAGTGATTTTCGTTTTCTCTGCTCGCTTGTCAGACATTAGCTCTGCCTAACTCTTGACCTATATCTGGTTTATCAACGGGGAAACAGGGGGGGTTTTAAGCCAAGATGCTAGCTTATCAACAGATGGCGTCGAGTTGACTCCAGAAGAGGAATTCTCGTCGTCTGGTGTAAGACGGATTCGACTTGACTCGACTTGACTCGACTTGGTGGATGCCTTCAAATGCTAGGAGGTATAAAACAACAACTAGCTTGTAGACGATGCTTGCTATGACTAGTAGTAGAACAGAGTCCTGTACTGCAAAGTACCAGAACCGACAATTGCCATTACGGCACACAGAACCGAGTGCGGGCTAAACGACCGACCAACGATGGTGACTGGTGGCAGTCCAGCCAGAAAAAAGTGCCTGGTTGTTTGTTAGCATGGGATGGAATGGGCTTGGCTTGGCTTGTGGGATATAATGGCATGAGAATTCGAGAATGACTAGAGAAATATCATGGTATGACTTTACTTTACGATCTATCAGAAGATATGTTGATGAATGAACCTGGTTAGACTGCTCAGACCTCTTGAAAATGATGTTTGAAGTTGTCCATCTCTATCTAGCTTTATGTTGAGATAATCCACAACTCCCGTAAAAGCAGCCTTCCCTCTCTCCCAACTCTATCTCGACCATCTCCCATCACCGAAGATGCCGTCGTTGCATTGCATTGCATGGGTGAGTTCGTCTCTCTCGCCATTTCCCATTTTCGTGCTCAGCTGGCTCAGAGTTGAGTTCGTTCATCTGGTCCCAGACCATGACAAGGGTCCTGACTCTTGTAAGAGAGCCAGCCAAACAAGACAGGGGACTGTATGTACGACCTACCCTGGTTCCACTGTCGTTCAAAAAGAGCCCAGGGTGAGAGAAACGTCCTGCATCCCTAGGTGCAGCAGTGTTGACCTGCAATGTAACTATGCTAAAGGTGCACTATACCGCCAAAGATCATCACCAAGTCCATCTCCTTTTTTTTTTCTATTGACAAGTAGAAACACGCAGTTTCATATTCATGTTATTTTGATTGTTTCAGGAAGCCACACATAGTGGGCATGTGTCCCTCTCTACGGTTACCGCTTACTACCACCTTGCCTGTCCATCCATAACATAACATTACATTACTGACTAACTGATTACCTCTCCTCTTGTTCGGCGTGTCCGAAGGGGTAGTGCTTGTGGATAGGCGGCGCGTGGCGGAAACCAGTCTAACCACTGATCAGCTTGACAACTCGACTAAGACCAGACCATTTCGTGCCCCGTCGACACAAGATCGAAAAGTACTTTTCGACATGTGCTTCACGATGCAGACCATTTCTGACCTTTATCGCCGAGGCGAATCAGCTGCCGGGAGAGTGAGAATCCCCTAATACTCACTGAAGCCATGCTCGAGATCTACATGGCGATACATGCCAATATTGACTTGGCGGTCTTGCAAGTGCACAGCAACCAACCAACTTGACCTTTGTCGCTTATTGGTCAATTGGCCAGTTCTGTTTTAATCTTGTTCGATATTAATGCTTGTTATTGAGGAATCCGGATGTGGCATTCACACGTTCAAACTCTCGGATTCAATGTTCCCATTGCAGAACTCAAAACTCCGATCATGGCTCATATCGACACGGTATTGGTCCTTGAAATCGCAATTGGCCAGCTGAGCAACGATCTGCTCCGCCTCAGCTCAAATTTCAACCTCGGATTTACGGGATGCCTAGGTTCGCCGGAGAAGCATGCCCCGTTTTGCCTGGACTCAATACATAGCACTCTGCTGCTAGTGATCGTCTCCAATGTCTCCAATGTTTGAGCTCTTGATGCTTCGTGGCGTAAACCAAGATGGGGGGACCAACAGCAGAAAGCCCGACAAAGGCCGGACGGGCGGCCAGGTACGAAAAGACTAGGGGAGAAGCTGACACACGACGATCAAACTACTTCCTCTGTTAGGGATTGATGGAGATGGAGACGTGGAGTTCTTGTTGGTCGCAAGGTTGACAGGGTCATTTGACATCGCTACTGACCAACCAGCAACGACAACTCTACTGTACCTATCCAGCCAGTTGGGCCTTTGATGCGTTCTCAGATCTCATCCAAAGGACGGGCCCCTGCATGAACAAGAATGACTACTGTAGGTATGTTTGCTTCGCAAACAGGCCTGGTTTGTGTTTGTGACTCTAACGTCGTTCTGGAAGGCTTCTTTCGGCTCACATGCTAATAACACAAGACGGCCCAGGACCGCTACATATGCATGAGTCCTTCGGTTATGAGTCGGATTTGGATTCTGCAAACGCCGTTCATGTGCAGATAAGCGACGGAGATGCCCGTAGTCGACAACGGTGACCTGTAGTGTAAGGGGACATGGTGGTGTCCATCATGACTTAATAACCAAGCAGCCAAACGGGGGCTAGTTTGGCCTGCCGCGTTCCGATGCACATAGACCGGCTTTGTTTGCCATATTAGGATTGCTGTATATTTCACTTTCTCACTGTTCATAGGGAGACCCTGATATAGGGGAGCTGAATACAGCTGCCTGGAAGCTTTTACAGGTCTGTGTTCTGCAGTATCGCAATATCATGGTACGTAAATGCAAATTGCACCTATCTCACTTACACCGATCCCTTGCCAAGGTGTTAGATTGTATTGGACGGTGGACACAACGCAACGGCTGCCAATTACACCAAGAAAAAGCAAAGAAGCACCTGTAGCACCAACAGTTAGTTGTACCTGTACCACCATCTCGGGTCCCTGCTCCAGCTTCCAACGGCGCCGCCTCTTTGATGCAGGCCAACCAACTAATTTCATTTTGGAGCAGCCGCATCAGCGTTCAAAAGATCCCTTGGGAGCTAACGCACGGATAGGTGCTGAGATGGAGGTGCCTCAACCGTGTTTCAAAGCCTGTAACCTCGGCGGTACTTGCGAAGTTAGGTATGGATGCTGTGTTCCAGCCTCTGAACGTCATCACAGCCACAAGGCTGCCAGAGACGTTCGTCTGTTCCAGGTGCCGACCCATGTTTGCTGATCCTCCTGTTCTTTAACGCCGCAGCCGTGTTAGTTCCTTCAAGTCTTTGTCATGATTGCATAGGTATCAAGTCCAAACCTACGGAGTAGAGATGGAGCAATTTCGAATTCACTGCAAGAACACGTCGGAAGCTGATACTCGCTTAGAGCGATAGATAACTCCTACCAAACCTTCAGCAGGGTTGATCCCCGGTGATTTCTCCAACGTCAACACGAACTGCCTCCTTTTAACTTCCATTACAGTTGATCCCATCACCTCAGCAAACGGAGCTCGTTTGATAAACCACGTGTGGCATTGACTTCTTTGTATCCGTAGTGTTGCTTCTATGAAAACAAAATCAAATTGTTCTAGAACAACGCTCCAAGACGTTAGTGGCTTAGGTTAACGCCTCTCGGGCAATGCCGCGGCTGGCCAAGAAGCATTTTATGTCGAATATTGGTATAGACAAATAAACACTTCTCCGATATGATGCCTTTTTTCCGGCTGAATGACATTCAGCATGAGTCTGCTTTCCCCATCAAGGTGCCATTTATCCTATTTGCCGGTGATCTAACAACAGAGGCGCAACGCCGCCTGCCAAGGTCTGCATTTCTCTCGACAGTTTGGTGTTTAATTTGTCTACTTTCTTACTTATGAATCCACGATGCGGTTATTTTCATCAAAATCATACGTTTGTGTTCTAGATTCGGAAGAACAATGATCCAACTGAATCGCAACTGTCAATTTAAATAGGTAGCTTTGGCTTGGTGAGTGTAATTGAGCAAGTTTAATTCTAGTGGATATGTCACGATCTTTCTTCTTTTGTATGCCCAGGTATGAATAGTCAATCTGCAGGCCGAAGCTCTGAAACAATACAGGAAGATAGTTTGCTTGCTGAGTTATATTCGTATTATTTGGTCAAATGAGGACGATCTATTTTTTTCGACTGGCCAGACTAGACGACGATCTGGTTTCAGTCGACAACTTTATTTCGTTGTTGTTCTCTTACAAGCGAAATTCGGCAGTCAACTGACTTCTAGGTTAATCCTTACATTATGGATCCTACCTTGGCGGCAGTCATGATCGTTCAATTACCGAACAGACGGATATCTCAGATGATAGGGTGCAGCAGTCTCGACGTCAACCTCTAACCTCTGCTATCGTAACAAATCATATCTCATCATGGATAAGATACCCTGGTTTACCGGAGGGAGTGCTCCTGCCCAGTCAGAGTCATGATGAAGAATTCCCAACGCCATTACTCCATCAAATTTTTACTCGTAATTAAGTATCAAATTTCAACCACGAGTATTAAAAAAATCCACAGTTCTTTGATTATACGATCATCGCCTAGGTATGGTGTAGGTTAGGTAGTTTATCTACAAATCATGACGACTGAGATTGCTTAGAGTATGATGCTCGATGACGTAGTTGAAATAACATCACTCCAATTTGAGCTACATTGGAAGCCCAGAACTTGCCAAATACACATTTCAATTGCTTCAAAAGACTACACAGATTACCTATAACATCACCTTGAGCTCAATTTCTACCAGAAACCCACGTCTGTCGTCCATTCATCGCCCCTCGCCATGTCTCTCTTCCGCAATGTCCTCCGTACAACCGCAACCACTATCCGTCCTTTTCACACAACAACACGCCTGCAGATGCCGTATAAGCACGATCAGGACCGAGAATCTCTTCGGCCAGTCGTGAATGAGAACACAAAGTCTGGAACGGACGAGCAAGTTGCTTCTGAGCACGCAGACATCGCTTTTGACCCTAACACGACACGGCCTGAGGAAGCTGCCGAGAAGACCAGGGAGAGGACCACATCTAAGGGTCGAGAGGGAGAAGACGCCCTGAACGCGAGTGGTGCGAACCAAGAGCTTAGCACACCCATGGGTGATGAGAAAACGATTAAGACCAAGGGTGCTGGAGAAGAGATCTCAAAGGGAGGATCCAGCGGAAGTGGAAGTGCGCGCAAGAAGGGAGATCTGCCCAAGGCCAAGTAAGAAGTGGGAAAACGAAGCGAGAAGTCAACAGTGTCTATAAACTGTATCTTGTGTACTCCTTATGATGGCATATGCATCACCTATTCGTTCATCAGAAGAAGAGCTCGGGGGCTTAATTGCATATATAGATAATGAGAAGAAGAAAAAAGCCACAACAATAACCTCAGCGCCTAAAAGACGTTGAATTTTTATTTCAATGAGTGCTCGGAAAATGATTGAATGTGATTGATAGGAGAATGAATCAGCTGCCAAATGCTACGGCACTCCCACCCATTGATATCACGGACAGTCACAACGACTAGTATTTACCTGACTACCTACCTTAATACCTTGGGTAGTGGACCAGCAACTGCACAAATGTGGAAGGAAGCTCCCAGCTGGCAGAACCTCGTCTTGCTTGATTCAGTTATCAAGCCCAAAATGGCATCTGTCTTGGAAAATTCGCATTATTGTTCCGAGTTTGATAGTCATTCAATAACATTCGAGTTAAGTTCAATGTTCGTCATCCGTCATCGAAATATAACTCAACAAGCAAACGAACGTCATGGAAACCCCCGAAACATCAAAATGTCACATCTCCCTAGAAGATCTGGTAGCCGATGACGAACGGGACGAGCTGCACTTCGACATAGTCAACACATTCGATCGAGTCTTGAATACTGGAGACCGCATCCCAGATCAAGCTGTTGATCAAGTTGTCGACCAAAGGGGACCAGATTCCAGTAGAAGTGAAGGAAATAGTAGGTCTGGAACTGGATCAAACCAATCTACGGAGGGGCAACAGCTTGACGCCGAGGCAAAGAAGCTCGCTGGTGAACTGGAAAAGCTGTGGTAGAAACATGTGTCTCATATCCTCGATTCCCAAGCTGGCGCATCTTCATCATCATCATCATCATCTTCTTCTTCTTCTTCTACTACTACTACTACTACTACTACTACTACAATATTCCTGACTGCAGTCTGGAAAGTTTTCCGAGAAGTTCCTCGACGGATTCCAGTTGAGGATGAACGTATGGATCTCCTTGTACGCACGATAGCTGTCCTCGGGCAACAGCACACAAATTTATCAGACTCCCAAGAGATTTGTGTCTGGAAAGACTTACCAAAACTGCAAAAGCTTTTTCTAGAAGCTTCCAAAGGCATGTCCCTAGGCTTGCCCTTCGTCGAAACCTCTTGACAGTCCACTGACTATTACTTAGTTCCCCCCGACGACACTTGCCTGCGTCGAACGTATGGTGGGTGGGTGTCTTTTCAGTCATTTTATGCTCGTGTCGTTGCCAAAAGTATATTGCGAGATGACTCACCTGCCTCCAGCGTCATGAAACAAGCGCTAGAGGATCCGTTACCACTTGAGCCACGGATGTCTGATGCTTATATCCTTGGGGCCTGTGAATGGATCATAGCAGCCGGCTCACAGCTATACTTTCGGATCGGGGTTATCGAAACATTATTGGCAGAGAGGTTATCACAGTGGCCTTTCAGGCAGGGCGCAATTCCCAGAGAAAGATGGGAAGCCTGGAAAAAGAGGCTCAAAGTACTGTGGTTAGAACTTGGGTCTGACAAGAGAAGTCTGCAGGACAGACTGTTCGAGGCAGGCATTTGCATGAACTGGGTACATGGCCAATACATGTGGTATGAGATAGATCAAAAGCGCCAAGAGTATGAAATCTTTCTAGCATCAATACGGGAGCAGCAAGAAAATGTAGTCAAATGGTTGTGTGGTGTGTAATTCGCCAGGACACTGGGGAAGTGCAGGATAGTTAGCATTAGCAAACTGTGGCCAATTTTACATTCATCTTGTCGTGAAAACATCAAGCCCATACTGGCTCAAACTCCCGACGCCAGGCTATGCATATAATTACTAACGCGCTAATGCCTACCTAGGCGTACATCATATCGCCGTCCTCCTCGTCGTCGTCATCTTGCACGGCAGGGACCTCCTTCTTCTTCCCCAAGTCTTGACGGCACATGGGACATGTACCCTTGCTGCGCAACCAAGGTCCAACGCACTCGAGATCAAATCGATGACCTCCTTTGCATGGGAGCTCAACAACGAGGCAATATTCATCTTCTAAATAGGGCACCTTGCAGATGGCGCAGTCGTCATCTTTCTTGAGGGTTTTGCGACTGACACGGTCGATTGAGTCAACAAACTCTTGCGACACCCCATGCAATCGAGTGGGAGGATCGTTGATATCATCTTCGAGATTTACTATCAGAGACTCGAGAAAGTCTCGGTTATCGTCTGTAGGAGCAGTTGTGTGCAGCTGGTGTAGCTGTTCCTGGAGGAGGCGGAAGAGAGCAGCCGTGTCGACGGGGGTGGGCGTGGCGTGTGGGTTGTGATGAGGAGTTTGGTCGCCTGAAGGTTCGGCGATCTGATCGAGGAGGGAGAAGAATGACGACATGTCTACGCGACGGCCTGAGCGGCGGCCTTCTGTAAACTTGACATTGTGTTCGACTTTGGAAAGTTAGCTATAAGATCGAATGGAGGGGTTGAGGAGGGGTTATTTCACGTTACCTTCGTACTGAGTAGCCATTGTGATTCCTCGAAAACTGCGTTTGATTGCTCGGACGCTTCTGGGGAAAAGATTGAGAGAGGAGAGTAAGAATATTGTGTTGGGAGAAGAGAGGGGGCGCTGGCGTCAAGACGTTCCTGTGTAACGGTCAGACGCAGGCAGAGATGCTGTCGCAAGTCGAGAGCTCTTCCATGAGTTGTGGGGTACGAGTGGAGAACTGGACCCCTGCTTCGCAGAGTGCAGGGACGCCACAGTTGTGCAGTTAATTGAAGCTGCAGGCAGGACAGGGCAGGGCAGGGCAGGACTGAGGAGGTTGTACGATTAGGTGCTTACAACTTCACATAGAAGCTTGACCCTTAATAGCAGTTGATAATTTATTCAACAACAGCCAAGCCAGGTCAATTTGAAGAAGAATTGACTTGATTGATCACGATATTATCATATGTCAACTTAGTTTAATGTGGCTGAATCCCTGTCCTGCTTGGACCATGTCGTCACATCATTCAGTTGACCTGGGTACTAGGTAGTTACAGGGGTCTATAAGATATATACCTTGAAAGGGTTCTATTTAATAATCATACCTAACTAGAAGAAACTACCAACCTACCTGTGAGATATTATTTTTCAAGAATTAAATATATACCTCTGCTTCTCAAGCTGAGGCTGTAAGTTGGTGCGGTAGTGTACTTGCGTCCGCCTTGACTGCCTAAGGTACCTATCGCTTAACTACCTACCTTAGGGTCTGAACTGATTCGTTATATATTCTTACCTTGCCTACCAGCTATTGTTCTCATCTTGATACCCTCATCTGCTGCTATTCTTAGGAATCGACACTTGTACAAACCCTTCACCTACCATAACCACCAATTTACCCTATCGCCATGTCTTTGCCCTCTGCTGCCATCATCGGCTCAACTGGCCTGGTCGGCTCAAACATACTTTCAACGCTACTTGCCTCGGAAATTTACAACCCTGTGCATACCATCACTCGACGCGCTCCTAAGGCGGCATCACCTCATCTCAATGCGATAGTCGATGCCGATACTGCCAAATGGGCAGAGCTTCTCACAGGGCTCACGCCCAAGCCATCTGTAGTTTATTCTGCACTGGGTACCACTCGCGCTCAGGCAGGCGGAATCGCCAATCAGTGGAAGATCGACCATGACCTCAATATCGAACTCGCAAAGGCATCCAAGGCTGCAGGTGTCTCAACCTTCGTTTTTATTTCCAGCGCTGGAACGCGTTCCCTCCTCTCCTCGTCTTCGCCTTACGCAAAAATGAAGAACGGAGTTGAAGACGCAATCAAGGATCTCGACTTTGAGCAGGCGGTGATTCTCAAGCCCGGCATGATCCTCGGTCACAGAGAGGGCAGCCGCGCAGTGGAGGGTATTGCTCAAGGGGCAGTCAACGGTCTTGGCCATCTCAGCGCTGGTATCAGAGATACTCTTGGCCAGGATGCTGATGTCATTGCGAAGGCGGCCGTGAGAGCTGCGCAGTTGGCCAGCGAGGGAAAGGCACCTAGCAAATACTGGATTCTTGGTGGAAGCGACATTATCAAGTTGGGAAGGACTGAGTGGCCGAGTAGTCAGACTCCCACGGAGACGAAGGCCGAGGCTGCTGCGTAGAATATTTGCGACAGTGATTTGACATAATCTTGTGGTAACGGTCACGACTCTCTCTACCTTTGCACAACGCTTTTGCAGACTGCCAGAATCAATTAGCCGTTCAATGACGTAGTTCCTTCAATACTCATTAATAAAAAGCACCAAAACCAACAGGGCGATTACTATACATACTCTCCTCCCTCGGCAACACTTAACGGCTCTTGCGAGAGAATCTTGAAGCCATCAAGACTCCAGCTGAGAGTGATTCACTAGAGGACCCCATAAATGAGAAATAATTCACCATTAAGAGTACATAGTATTCTTGGTCTTTTATCTGCCTTGTACCTTATATATGAGCTTATGATTTGATATCATTGCCCGGTTATGATCAATTGCTCAGTTCCCATGTCACTAGGTACCTAGTTCTTGGCATCAGAGCCCAACTTTAGTATAGATTTAGAGGATCTTAGATTAAATATTTTTAGCACCTTAATTTAATATCAGCAGTTTTCTTGCGCCCTGGGGGGAACACCTTGTATTGCGTTTCACAAAGCCATGAAATGCAGCAATTCCCCCCTGCATGAATATATGTTTACGTTGAAGCTGATATCTACCTAGTTATCAAAGGCCTTCCACTCGGCAGTAAGCAAGTCTTGATCTGTCCTCCGACCCATCGCACTTCGGCATTGCTTCTCCCCGCCCCCGCCATTCGTCGGATCTCATCATCAACTCCACTCCTCGACTCTGATAACCACCACCAGCTTCTATCAACTTCTCACTCACTCACTCATTCACTAAGCTTCATCTTTTACTACCACAACTCAACGTAGATTCACTCAAGTAAGTTTCACATATGAAAGAATACCCTGTTAATACACAGTACTCATATTTCATAGCACAGTGACACATACCCGCTATCGAGCACACCATCGTTTGTGATTACATATCATGTCTTCCCGTCCTTCAGTCGTCGGCCCAGACTCCGGCCCCGAGGCCCCTTATCCTCTTCACATGGAAGGCAAAGTGATTTCTGGTTTCGGCCGCGGCTCCAAAGAGGTACGTCTTCTTCCATCCATCACTTATTTTACTCACATCTCTTAGCTCGGCATCCCAACTGCCAACCTCCCTGTGGACGAGGCTCTCACACCATGGATCGCCAACATCTCCTCCGGAGTCTACTTCGGCTATGCCTCTCTCGCTCTGCCCACAACACACCCGGACATCCCATCGGCTTCATCCAACGGACCTCCCGAGTCTGGCACAGAGGATGCTCTCCTCGCTGCAGAAGCCCCTGCTAACCCTCCTTTCCACATCTTTCCTATGGTCATGTCCATTGGGTACAACCCCTTCTACAAGAACACAGTTCGCAGCGCAGAGGTTCATGTGCTGCACAAGTTCACCGCAGACTTCTATGACGTGCCTATGCGTCTCCTCATCCTTGGCTTCATTCGTGAGGAGAAGGACTACAAGAGTCTGGAGGCTCTGATCGAAGATATTAACTTTGATTGTGAGGTTGCAAAGAACAGTCTTGCCCGAGAGGCCTGGGCTCCTGCGAAGGGACGTGTCATTGGCGGTAAAGACCTTGAGGGCAAATTAGATGTCAAGTGGTTACTTCGAGATGCCTAGGATAGATCTAAGAGAAATAGAATATGGTATAAAGTGACCGGGAGTTATGGATAGATAGCAACATAGAAGAGATGGGATCTTTTTCAAAAGTCATGATTGATTCATTTCACATCTGCTGAACTACCTGGGTATCATGCGAAACCCCCATCTGTCTGACTTGGAGCGAATAAACTCTGCAGCATCAAAGTTAATCTTCTATACAAAAGTGCGTACTCCAGATCTTTCCCTTCTCTTGCAAGGTAGCCCTCCCTTAAAGACCTGGCTAGTATCTCATTTCGAAGAAGATAACCTCAGATAAAAAGGGAGAATGAACGTATTTCAGTTTTGCCCTCAGTCATAACTAGCTAAACTGCTAGTTGCTGGGGTCCTTGGTCTGGTAAATATCGCGGTAAGAACTGCAATTGAGTCAGCAAGGAAGAAGTCTTAAGGTACGAGATATTAGAACTCACATTCATTATAATCATCATGGGAATGTCAAAGACATCTCGTTTGATCGTCCAACAGTAAGTGCATTCAACCTTGCCATCCCTCTCAATCCTCGATATACCGTGCTCGCTGTCAATTCGCGTAACTCGGCTACTGAGGATGCTCGGCTGCACGTCCTTCTGAGCAGCATGATCAGGCTTGATGTCCATGCTCTGAGAAGATCGATACTTGTTGAGTCGGCAACTTCTCTGTACCTTGCCGCGACTGTCCTCAAAGGCCAATTCCGCAAAATCTTGGTAAAACTCAACCACACTGTCATCATCCAGCAGTTCACCCAAAAAAACAGGTTGGGGTCGCCCGCCGCTCATGTCAAGGGTGGCATTTTGAGGCCGGGGCGTTGGCATGTCTCCCTGAGCATTGTTGTCTGGCGTGTTCGACCCATTGGTCGAACGCCCGCTGTAGGTATTGGTATTGAGGTTTGGCTCTTTTCCGAGTAGCACCTCTTTTGTCCATCCTGTTAGCGCGATGAACTCTTTGTTGACAGCAGCGACCTCGCCCGATCTTCGACAGACAATGGTCGGAGCGCAGCAATGCTGTAAAAAGTCATCATATTCTACCAACGTTCTTTGAAAGCACTTCTCCATGAAAATGAGATCCTGACGGGTCAGATCTTTGGTACACGATATAAAAGACGGCCGAATCTCTCCAAGGGCTTTGGCGATTCGTAGTAGCTTGTTACCGGGCAGACGGTTCCGTAGAACAGCCACCATGTTGTGGAATCCGGTTGTGTAAGGATACGGCTCTTTTACACTTTCGTAGATAGCGGCAGAGTCTCTTTGTCGCTTGCCAAGGTACGACTTGGGATTCGGCTTAGTACTTTTCGGTCTGTGTCTTTGGGCGCCAGGAACAGTTGGAATTCCAGCAAAATTATGGCCTGGTGAGCCTTCCATGCCTGCAACAGAATGGGGACTGGCCGTGGCATCTGTGCTTGGGCTGGCAAGACTTGTAGGCCCGGCTGCAATAGCATAAGCATGGGGTAGTCCGTGCTGGAGGTTTCCCTGGGCATATAGAGATTGGTTATTTTGGTCCATACCCGAAAAGTCGGCCCCTAACATGGGATGATCAAAGCCGTTTCCGTTGCCATTTGCATTTCCGAAGAGGGCTGCATAAGTAGCCTCGGTGGTTGGAGTCTGTGACAGGGAGTTCTCTCGTGGAGGTGTTTCGGCTCCAAGGGCCATCTTGTTAAGAATGCCAAACTCCCAGCCAGCGTATTGACTACCGAAATTCAGACCTTCGAGGTCAAAATTGTACAGAGCAGGGTTGCTGGGATCGAATAAGGCGTTGAAGTCCATGTTACCAGTAGGTATAATATTGTTGATTGGAGCGTGCGCATTGCTGATCGGAGCCTGGAAGGATGTCGGGGATGTTTGAGGGTTGAAAGGTAGACTATCAATGCCTACAGGAGTCTGCCCGCCCGTCGAAAAGACCGGCAGTGTCGTAGTGCTCGCCTGAGAAAAGAAGTTGCTGCCAGTTGCAGACATACTATCTGACTGGCTGGCATTCGAATTCTGGCGCTGAGCGCTGGGCCGTGAGGGAGTAGGGTTGGGACTGGGGTTGTAATTTGGGCCAAGAACAGGCCGTAGGGCTTCTGGAGGAGCATCATGAAGGTATTTGGCCTTTTTGCGCACACCATCTTGGCATGCATCAGCGAGGCCACGCTTGATGCACCTTTGGCACGGTCTCTCATCTCCTGGAAAGATGTCAGTTCGAAATCTCTTCTTGGCTGTCAAGCACGACGATATCAACTATGACTTCTCCCACTGAAATGGGTAAAGGAAGCGCGCAACGCAGTTTAGCAGCGAAAACCGACAACTGATGGATTAAAGAGCCAAACTTCACATGGAGAAAACGAACTCATGTCATGATTGGCAAATCGCCAGCATTCGATCGTTGCAAGGGTACTTACCACAAGTTAGATGAGCTCTTTGACATGCAAAGCAGGCCCTTCGCGCCTTTTTCCTCCTAGGGCGCATAGGATCTTTGGGGTCGTACTTCTTCTTGACCTCGGTGGTGCTCTCGTTAGTGCTCTGGTCGGTCATTTTCTCGTCTTCTTCCTTAAGAAAAGTTTCCGACTCGTCTTCGTTCTCAGACATAACATCTGAGACTTCAGTGCTATTCTCCTCCATTTCGTGCGGCATGGTGTCTTAGGTTTTATATACAAGGCCTGGAGACCAGTACAAGGTCTTGCGACAGCTGGAATATCCTCCTTCAGCTTATTACACCCCGAGACTTTGTTTGGGTTACTGCACACAAGGCGGCTCGGATATGCAGGCTCCGATCCCAGAAACCTTTTTTGTTTCTCTCTTTCACCTTGTCCTCCTTTTAGACAGCGTTGCGAAACCACACTTATCCAAGCCGCGGTGGGACAGCCAAGCAGGGACAAGTACGCCGTCGAATTGAAGTTACAATCAGTGCTGTTCAAAGTGATAACAACCCCCACGGTGGCGTGGCAATGCGCAGATAATCTTTCCCCTGATCTCTCTCGCTGATCGCTAACGCGTACTGCGAAGGTGATGTATGTAAGATTAGGAACAACCTGAACTGCAATGCCCAGATGCCGTAGGACTATGACGTTGGGCGCAACCGAGGCCAGAAGGCTGTATGCAGCCGTGTATTTGATGATCACGGCTCTGGGCTAATTGGGAGACCGAAACTGCTCGGTCAAGCTCGTATCGGAGAAAGGGCGTACTGGATGAAAGCCGAATAAGTAGATAGGTATTATACGCAAAGAGGCGTTTTCGTGAAACGTATATTGCGTCAATAGTAGGTCGCCGCGGCCGTGAGGCTGTAATTGTTGTCACCGAAGAAGGCGAGGAGGTGGAGGAGGTAGAATTCCGATTCGATGAGCTCAGGTGATCGATGATCGCTAGATGCAGGAGAGTCGTCGGTCAGCGGTAGAGCGGGAGCTGTCGAAGGCGACAGGGGAGGTGAGAGATTTGGCGACTGAGGATGCGAATGACGACGAGGAAGGAATAGGATGCAGCTACCCGCGGGCCATGAGGAGTGGCTGCACCCAGAACCAGCACCAAAGCCAACCAATTTAAGCAGAGATTGGCCACTACAGCAACTGTAGAAGCTCACACGGCGTCGGCGACCGTACCTAGAAGCAGACTATTATGACAGCGTATATGTAGCGTTATACAGAGATGAGGCATGCGAACCAGGCGCGGCGCGGGGGAGAAGTTGAGCGCAGATTGTGCGGAGGAGCCGGATCGCGATATAGATTGGGTTAAAGAGGGGGTATAAGAAAGGATATAGAGTCAATGTTGAGAGTAGAAGTCGAACGAGGCAATTCGCAGAATAAGTTGTAAGCAATGACTGGTCCAATTCAAGGTCAGTTAGAAGAGCCCAGTCAGGTCAGGCGACAGGGTGTTGTAGTGGTGGTAGTAGGTAGCATTGTGGGTTTTGGTGGATGGTAGATGGTGGATTAGCAGACGCCACAGACAGGGCAGGGCAATTGGAGGATGCAGATGCAGGTGCAGGTGTCTTAAGGTTGTTCCTGTGCTGTTTTTGGCCTTAAGCTAAAAGGTGGTCTACCTTAGTACCTTCTGCTGTAAGAATCGAGTGCGAATGCGTGCTATCTACTAGGGACCGCAGAAGTACCAAGTTTGCTGTGCCAAGTACCTGATGTAGGCAGTACAACAAAGTGGGTCTATGACATGGAAGCTCTCAGCAGAGAAAGTGGGTTACGTTGAAAGGGATAAAGAATGAATTGGATTGGATTGGGTTGGATATGCATATTGAAATACAATGTGTACATGCAGACAGAGTGACGAATCCTGATTTTACATCATAAGGTATAAAGACAGCCAAGGCTCGTTCGTTGTGCATCCATGGCATGTGCAAATGTAGAAACCCGAGGTGATGCTACTGCTCATGCAATCTCGTGAACAAGCAAGGTACAAACAGGATATTAATCGACAGGCGGATGATCGAATAACCATACAGGTATTAGCTGTATACCCACACAGGGTGGGTAACTCTTCATCCTTTCACTGTTCAGTCAATTCCCCTGTCTCTCTGCGTAACAATGGACGTACGTCAAACCCTTCAACAAGCCTAGACATGGGTATCGTATCTGACAGTCAATGATTCAACATCGTCACCAACAACACAATCAACACGCTGATCATCATGAAAGATTTTACCTCGAGGAGTCCCAGGTGGATTTGATAGACTAATCTGGCTGATACTCTTACTCAGTCATTTATGCCTCAGCAAACCGAAGTTTCAAGCCTCCCATTTTCACCACCCGCTAGCAGAAACCAACTCGAGCCCAATCAAAGTCAAAACTTTTGACTGCGGGGTTTACTAGTGGAGGGAGCAACCCGCTCTGGGGAAACTGGGCGCTGGCTATTGGTCTGACGATGCTTCTATTTGTAACTGATGAAGCCTTGTAATCAAGATCAGATTTTTTAGGTATTCAAGCCAGGGGGATAGTTGACGACTTGACTCAAATTCTCTTCTAGCGGTCAAGAAAGGCCATGGAAGGAGAATTTCACCTACTCCGCCTCAAGCAATAGTCTCGATCGAGAAGATGAAGCTAAAGAGGTCCCGCTGAGCCGCCAAACGCTACTCCATTGATCCATCGCATTTGTATTCCCAACCACCAGCCACCCAACAACCTCAACCCCTAGACCTGGCTTAGACTGACGGAGGCATTGTGAATCGTCGCAAGAGTCTGGGGCCCTGGTTGGATGCTTCTCTGCGCGTACACGTTGACATATCAAACTCTCTTTTGTGTTGGTAATAACAGAGTCAGCCAGAGCGTGATTCGTACCTCGCCTGGGACAAGGGTCTCTAGGTGTCGTGCGACTGCAGCACCGTTGCGACGAGGGGGCCGCGTCGGGCTGATGTTGAATGACTCTGGTGACACTTGGTGCAGAATGCCAATTGCCATCTTGCTGATAGTCTGTTGTATCCGTACACAAGCCAACATGCATGTATATGTTTCAAGTCATCTCTTGAGCAAGTAACACGCAATTCTAGCCCTATATTTAGTCTTTACCAAAACCCAGAAGCAAAAAGAAAAGAAAAGAGGACCCTGGTGCTACTAGTAGATGAAGAAATCTATTCGCCGGCGCAGTCACTGACTGGCCCGTGTGGAACGGCCGGTAAGCAGCGTCTAAGTAAGGTACCCGAAATGAAGATATAGAGCACGGAGAAGAGTAAGGTAGACAAACTAGAGATCTGAACTTGTCACGTACAGTGCTACTTCTCCTTGACAAATGAGAGGCTTCATGAGGTGCAATTTGTTCCATTCATCAGTGTGTACCTCCAAAACTGTAAGAAGCCGGCCAGCCGGAACGCGGGGCTTGATGCCGAACCCGGATGCCGGAGGTGAGGGGCGGAAGTGGAAGCCCAACGCCGCCGAGGGTAGCCAACGCTCAGCTGTTTACGGTGAAGAATAGAACGATCTAGGTTTGATAGCCAGGGTCCTTTATTGGATATCCAATACCCGCGGTTCGCTAACCGACCGCAACCCGTCGGCGACCGAGGCTTTGGGGTTGTTGTCTATGTAGGATTCTTAAATCATGCCAAGATACAAGGGAACGATCCTCATCAAGTTGCGCAAATGGAAAGTCTGCGCGGGAGCCTGATCTTCAGTACATAGATTCTTGTGCATTGATGTTAGCGTGAAGTTTGCGTTACAATTACCTAAAGTCAGGCAGAAAGGTCCTGTCTCAGGTGTAACGTACGTAACTATTTAGGACTATCAATGAGACTCAAATCCTGTAGCATCTTTCAGCTTTTGTTTGCTTTTTCCCTTTGTTTCTCCATTGCGGCTGCATGACAGCCGCTCCAAGACAAGGATTCCCAAAGTAAGCACGTCCTGCTGAGCCTCTTGTGGGCAATATGCCCCCTAGTCCTTGTTGCTTGCTTTTTATAAATATTCACAGCGGGTAGAGGCATGCTTGCGCCAATGCGGTTGGAGGATACGACCCATGCTGCTGGCCGAGAACCTGGAGTCGAGTCGAGGCTGCAATAGCCGAGGGCCTGCAGATTGTAAATTTGAGGTAGGGACTAAAAGGACTGAGACACCCTTGTCAATCTTGAAGATGTTCTTCACACCAAAGTTGTGGTTGGTCCATCTTTTGCCGATGTTTGGTGTTTAAGCTCGAGGGTACGATGTCATATTGATTTTTGGCAAACATGACCAGCTGACTAGGGTCCAATTTTCAAGTATGATAATCAGCAGTCTCAATTGAATATTCTGCATGTCCTGTGAAGATGACCTAATCTGGATCATGGTTGTTGAAGCCTGCAACAGCTGAGCACTTGTATCAAGCCACCATTTATACTCGCCTATTATTGATCATCATCTGCCTGTCTGTCATCCTGACCCCCGCATTCGCCTAGCGGCCCGGGAAGATCTTTACTCAAGATAAACTTAGCTGGCTGCATTAATTCTGGGGGAATCCTGAAATGCCTTTCAGCCGAGGCGATCTTAACAAGCATTCACAATCAGATCATGTAACCTCATCGAAATTCTTGGTATCTCCTCTTTTCAAGTAATAGAGCTAACTGGTTACACTTTTAGGTATCGTCGATGACAAATTACAAAAGCGCCAATATTCCAAGCCCTGTGTATAGGAGCTAGATCAGCCTTTTTGTACAACCAGCAATCAATCCACTCATTTTTCAGCAAAAGTCACTCTTGAGCTAGTAGGACTCTCGGTGTATTAGTTTGAGATGTCCATCTCATAGCTGCAGTGTAGGGGCTTTGGTACCTGGTCTGGTGGCGCGGGTACACGGATGAAGTCAGGGCTGCAAGTCCTGATCACATACTCACTCTTCTCATATCCTCAAGTCCAACCTCGACGAACATTTTCTAAGAAGTAGCGAATCTACTATTGGCTCTGATCCTCTTCCCATACCGGAAGAACAGATAAGGGAAAGGCATCATGACAACTGTCAGAAAAGCTAGCAAAGACGAAGCCCAGTGGTTGTTGAGCTTGTTATACATCTGGTTACCAAACAGGGGAAATGCAGCTGCAAAACTCGAGTTAGCAATCATTCATGTAAATGCATGCAGCTGAATTTCAACAACTTTCCGGGCTGATGCCTCATGCTCCCCAGAATAGGCTATGCCAGGGGAAGCTGATAGCCAGCCGGCGGTGAAGAATCAGACGAGTCCATGGGAGGAGATACTCCAGCGACTTACCAGCAAAGACACAGCGCACGAATGCATTAGCAGCAAGGGCACTTGCGGCATACTGTGGATACGCATCCACCTATTTCCATCAAAGTCAGCACAGTCTCTTCCCTGGTACGAGCACACTCCTGTCACAATAGCTAACAGAGAGCTGTGTAACGTGCGGTGAGCCTGTCATAGACTTCTGATATGGGAACAAAGCTGGACTTACTAGAAAGGTGAAGACTCCACTGAACACAAGAAGGATTCTATATCAGAGTTGAGCGGTTAGCTGCAGTTCGTCAAGCAGAGTCTCAGGGGATACGAGATCAAGAGACATGACCAAGCGGTGACTAAGACATGTCTTTCTCTTCTTGTGCGAACGTGATTCCGCGCGTCCGGTTCTTGTCTCAGTCCCGTGTAAAGTTGGACTTGGGTATCACGGTGCTCCCCTTAGGACGCCTCCTTGAGGGCCTGCGAAAGTTTTGGTTTGATATGGATGGATCGCGATGACTTACCCAGCTCCAAAGATGGCCGATCCAACTATGGGCACAATCCAGTGAACCCAAGGATAACACGACCAAGCAAACATGAATATACCAACTGGAACAAGGATACCTCCTAAAATGGCTGGAGGTAATCTAAACTCAGGCTGACTGTTTCCTTCGACGCCCGTCTCCTCGCTCGACTTGAGGATGAGTTTGTTCCGAATATTGTGCCACAGGGGATCAAGGCTAGCGGCGAGCAGCATTCCCACGAGGATGCCGAGAAAAGAGCAGCCATTCTGCCAAAGGTTGAAGCCGTAAATATCGCCGAATACAAGGTGAAAGGCCCCAAAGAAGAGATATAAAATGCCGAGGATAATGGCTGTGAAGATACATAGGCTCAGGCACATAGGCTCGAAGATTAATAGCTGAAATGGTCGTAGAAGCGATCGACCTATCGCGCTGGCGGCTGATTTCTGAACCTTTTCTGTACGGGCTTTCCATCTTTCATCTCCAGTTTCCTTTCGCATCTGTTTTGCTTTCTTCTTGAGCAGGATCGGATCTTAGTGGAGGTTAGTCGGGACAGATTGGCTCTGGATGCTAATTTGGACTCACGATACGTCTCAGGGACAAGAAACACAATGCCCAATAGTAGAACAAATGCCCAGATCAGAAGAGTCCAATGAGTCCACCTCCAGTCAGTGTTATAGTTGATGAAACCCCCAATCAAAGGTCCAATCGAAGGACCTACAAAGGGTGCGAGTGAAAACATCAACATAGGCGCTTGCAACTCATTTGCCGTGAAGAGATCTCCAACAGTGCCCCCTGACACGGCCAGAAATGCGCTACCGGCGAACCCATCGAGAAATCGACTCACAATAACGGTCTCGATATTCTGAGCCACGGCTTGAGGAATGATGAAGATGACATAAAGAGTCCACGATACAACATAGATAAGCCGTCGACCATAGAACTCGCTCAAGGGACCGAGGAACATAGGACCTAGTCCGATACCCAAAACAAAGAACGAAAGACCAAGGATGGAGACTTCTCGTGAGTTGCCAAATTCATCCTCCATCTGTTCATACGTAGATGTATAGATGGAACTAGCAGCAGTTCTATGTTCACGTTAGTATCCATCTCGGTCGAAGATGTCGAGGAAATGCTTACACACATAGACTTCCAGACGATACAATGATAATAATGAGCCACTTCTTCATCTTGTGAAAGCTCCGGGGACATAGACTGTCGTTGTCACCTCCATCCCAGCCGACTTCGAAAGGATCCTTCTCGACTTCATCATCCGAAGGCTCGTTGTGGGGGTTACAGCTGTAACCATTCTGGGACTGGCAGCGGGATATACTGGCAGATGCTCGTGAGCGAGTTCTAATTGCTTGTGGTGGTTGAATGGGTGCAAAAGTCGTGTCGTTCCTCTCAGGGCCGAGTGTCCCTGAATTTGTTGACGTCTTTTCAATGTCGGGATCCATGTTACTCATGGTTCTGACTGTTGTTAACAGTATTGAGGTAGATACGCGGTTATGATTCGTAACGACTTTTTGAGCTCTGGTTCAGAGAACCGACTTCTCGTAGTAAAGATAACTTGGTATTTCAAGACTATGCCAAGAGTCTGGTCCTCCTAGTCTTTATATACACTCTAAACACCATGGTCTCCAACAAAACTCTTCCATTCCTCACCACCACAAAGCTAGAATCTCGACTATCGCGTACCGTGGAAATCACCTCATGTTGTCATCACTGACCAAAAACATGACTTGCCACCCTGTCAAGATGCAAAATGTTTATTAATACCCAATCAAAGCTGACAAGCTAGGGTCTCGAGAGGAGCGGTCGGCCGCCGTGGCTTGTTTATTGAACAGCTTGACTCTAGGAGAAGCAGGGCGCGTATCGCGTACCCCGTATCCCCTTGACGGTCTGAAGACTACAGCTGAGTCATCGAGATCGACGACGGAATCAAGTGATATCCCGGCGCCGTTCTATCTAATAAGAGAGCTGAGAAGAGTGGAAAACTGGGGGTGATTATTCAGCTGTAGTCTTCAGACCGTCAAGGTGATTTATGAAGTCAGTCATGGTTGGTAAAATAAGATTCACTACAGTATATTCCCACGAAAATCACTCCTTGAGAAGGACAAGTTGACTATGAGATGCTAATATTTTGAGGCGGGCTATTATTCCCCCTCTCCGTGTTGATCTCGGCATAGAGTGTTGATAATACATTGCGTAACAAGACCGAAGAGCTCTTGTTTCGGCTTTCGGCGTTTGATCTTTCTCAAACTGTCTCATTGAATTCTTTCGGCTCTTGAGCGTGGCAAATATTCTCACTTCTTTTCTCCTTCCTTTTCTCGGAGAAAGGGAGAACAAGAGCCCAACAATAATCTCATGATGTTTAATTGATATTTCCCCGCATATCGAGTCTTATGAGGCTCTCTTATGAAGAGTCGTAAGTACATGATTGAGAGTAATATGTGCGCTTATGTTTGGGTACCTTGAACTTGATCGAACATGAGTAACTCCGTATCACGCTAACACTCGTCATCTTCAGGTGGTCGAATGAGAGAGCCTCATGCTCAAGCAATACGACCCTGCAAGAGTTCAAAACCCGGTTACTCTTCACATGCTGATGGAGATATTGTCCGACTCCGTCGATAAGAGCCCCTTAGCTATTTCGAGTTGACGAACCAGGTCTCGAATTACTTGCATATCCCAGACACGGCTCAACATCCACCAAGCGGGACCAATTATCAAATCTTGGCACCTCTCACGATGTCTGATAGGATGCTCAAGACGACATGCGTACATGTCGTCATCCAGTTTCACTCGTACCACTGCGGGCGCTGGTAGGGTTGTAATGTGGGACATCAGTCACGGCTCGGTCAGCAGAATGGAACGCCAGGAAATATGCCCGTGACTGTGATTGAAAGGAAGACATCGTATGTTGTAGGGTAGGCAGACCCCTTCATGCAGACCAGTCGTAGTTAACGAACAGATGCAATTAAAGAGTCATGAGGGTGGCTAATTAAGGTATGTCGCATCTATGCCTTCAAAATAGTCAATGGTTGTCAAGACAGTTATCAGCGCTCAAGAGACATGACAATCGCACCAATCCCCCTTCTACCATGAGCTCGAATTGCAACTCAGAGATGCACTTCCAAGGCACACTGCAGCTGCACTGCCCAGTCTGGCAAAAGCGAACGAGGCAAAAGTGCTGCAACTATGCATGTAATTCTCGCAATAGGGCTCACTCATGATGCGCCCGCGACCGGCTGAACTCTTTTCTTTCCCACCATGACCTTGTCCTATTGGACTCTCCAGGGAACGGTGTTTCTTTCCTTGTGATGATTGACCTGTTTTTGGTTACGTCTAGTTGTTGCGATCGGGCAAAAGTGTCGTCTCTGATGGTGTAGTCAAAGACTGTCAGAATTCACAAACCGACTGATCGCGGGAAATAGAAACCTCAGTGAAAAAGAGGACACATAGCTCTACTTGGATCAACAGAAATCCAATCAATTGGCCCAGTTGGCCAAGAGTTCTCGGCTGATCATAACCGCCTACGTTGCGTTACCTTTGGATCCCCTCCAACACTCGCACCATGAACATAAACATGGCGGTTTCTTTTTGACAACCCCCATTTCTCTGACGAAAACATATTATTACAACTATTAAAATGTACAGATTTCTTTCCATCTTTTAGGGGCGCTTACCTCGGATCGCTTCTTTGGGCCACGCCGAGTCGCAATCATAATCCTGTCCACCAATGGATTCTCATTCAGCAGCACGCCCAAACGTCATTTCGGAACCTCTACGACGCGGGGAGACGAGGGGAAACAAGATGAGACGCGGGGTTTTATTTGTTTGAGCTGGTTATAAAAGGTCGCGGTTTTCTCCTCCAAGTTGTCGAGATTCTAAACCATCAACTCAGCTCTCTCTTCGTCTTCAACTCGAACAAGCACTTCATAAACACTCAACTTGAATACCCTTGCAATCTCACCCCTACTTATTGAAACCTCTGCATAACTCAATCGAACACACTACACATCTACCCCTATCATAAATACCCCCAATTGACTCAACATCATGTCTTCTCAAACCACTGCCCAATACTTCCCCAAGATCTACTCCCTCACCTCTGTTGATCATGCTCGCTCTGTCTATGATGAGTGGGCAAAGACCTACAACGAGGAAATCACTGGCAAAGGCCAGGACTATGTCGGCCCAGCCATTGCCGCGGCCTATGTCCCTCAAGCCCTAGGCTCTCCTACCATCAACCAAGACGTCGAGATCCTTGACGCTGGTTGTGGCACAGGCCTCGTCGGCGTCTTCCTCGCTCGCCTGGGTGCAAAGAAGGTTGACGGTGTCGACCTCAGCCCAGGCATGCTCGACGAAGCTCGCACTACAGACGCATATCGCAACTTGGATGTATGTGACCTGTCGCGACCGCTGTCCGCAAAGAATGACTCTTATGATGTCGTGACCTGTGTGGGCACCCTGACTCAGTCTCACGTTGGTCCCGAGGCTATCAGTGAATTTGTGCGTGTCGTGAAGCCAGGCGGCTACATCGTGGCCACCGTCATCCGTGAGATCTGGCAGACTGGAGGCTATGAGGCACACGTGAAGAGCCTCGCCGAGCAGAACAAGATCAAGGTCCTGTCTGCTGAGTTGCAGGACTACCGGAGGGGTGCTGGAGCCAAGGCCTACTACCTCGTCTTGCAAGTGTCTGCTTGAAGTGATTCGTTGATGGTAACTTCGGTTATGATGATGATGATGCTATGCGTGGTCGGCTTCCCTTTTCTTTCCCTCTCAACAAATAAGCAAACAAACACAGCACAGGAGACCCTCCCTTACCCCAGGAAAGCTAGTGGAACATACATATCGCCACTTGATATGGTACAGTTGCAATCGCCTCTGACCCGTATCCTCCAAGGTATTCCCTTTGGCAAGTTGATGATGACGATAATGATGGTAATCATATGAGAGACGACAAAGAATGTTCGTGATTGGATTTCGTTTTGACATAGGTGACTCGCCAGTGAGCAACGCGATCGGAATCTCTTACACATTCCTTCAGCAACACATGCAGCATAAATATACAAAAGGCGTGCGTGCCCAGCCCATGATTGTGATTCTGATTCTGATTCTGAATGTGACTTGTCTATCATTTTGTTTTTAACTTGGATTGTACGTTAAAGAGTAGTGTCATTGCTTCGTGGCCTGTCACAAAGCATATATAATTCTTTGCTCTCTGTTGAAATTCGGCTTCATTTTAAGAAATGCTATTTAAACTGGTTCCAAGTCTTGCTATGGTATACTTATAATCCAAGCATGAACAACTAACTACTTGATCATTTTCGTAGTACATAATTTTTTAAAACGCAGCTCCAATTGTGGAATAGGCTGGCTAATGCTAATATCCCGCCGTATATATACGTCCTTACAAAACAAAGGAAACCATAGTAAACAACCTCAGAAGCTCATATCTAATCTGCGATGGAGTTGGTTTCATGGTAGCTAGGGTTTGCCACACATCCATAGGCAACATGTTCCATTGCTATCAGCCATTTAGTCTGTCAATTCACTTAAAGTTCCGAGACTCGTTCTTGTCTATGAGTGGCTTGAATCTTGGGGGAGTCTTTGCCTCATCAGGATGTATAAATTTGCTAGGTATCTCGACTATTCACCGAATCATAAAACAGATGACAACTGATTCGTCATGGATCAGCGGCAATCAACACGCCCAATCGGCGGGCCTCGGGCGGCTCATGAAACTAGCTGGCCATGATGATGTCTATCCTCTCGGGTACTCTGAGGCCTTCCACCGTCCGGGTTGGGGCTTGGGGGCTTGTCCTTGCTCACCGACTCTCGGATACCACTTCCGATCACGGGACAAGACCCTCTAGTAAGTCATCATGACCATCATGACATGTCTCCAAACTGTCTCACATATTCCGAACCATGATACACTTAGGACCGGGTCATGATACTGATGGTTTGAAGCCAAAGAACCGACAGCATCGTAGCCACTCAGTTTCCGTATATTGTCATTATACATCTATCTACCCTGGGACAATGCGTCCCTCATCATAAATACTTTCGATCAGTTCTCATAAAGCACCATATACCAACCATGCATATATGTTCTATCTCAATTCCAAGCATAACCAAACCCAAACGCCAAAACGCACCAACATGTACCGCCGAAATGATACGGTATACCCGCCAACACAAAGCACATCTCTAAAGATACTCCGGCAAACCACTCTTCGCAAAGTCAGGAACATCCTTATCACAATTGAAGTCACGGTCCCAAGGCTTCTCGGGTAAAACACCCGCCTTTAGGCCAGACTCATAACTCCACTGGTAGTTATTCTCCGTCTTCCATGTCCAATACCACCACCCCCAGCCTTTTTCGAAACTGTGCATCTGTGCTTCGGCGAACATCTTGAGGAACTTCTTATACTCGTCGCTCCAGTCGCTAGGGTCGGCGTTGGCGCTACGGCATGAGCACTTGTCGTCCTTTGTTGGACACCGAGGCTCCAAGATGGAAGTGTCAGTGTTTCCGGTATCGTATGTGCCCTCCCAGCGAGTACCCCAGCCTACGCCAGTGAGATACTTCGCGCAGTCTGTATCAGCCTGAGACCACTCGGCAAAGATGGTCGGTCCATAGCCTGTCGAAGGATTCATACTGATCTCAGCTTGCTCAGTCCAGCCGTCGCAAGCATACTCGACCTTCTCTTTGTGCGTAAAGTCGATCTGGTTCTCGTTGAAAATGACATACTGGTGGACATCAAGGACCATATCATCGTAGCCCGTCATCAAGCCTTGCCAGTTCTCAAGTCCCATAAATCCATCCCCAAACACCACGAGAGCCTTGATGCCGTTCTTACGGACAAGCTTGTATGCATTTTCTGTCCACTGGATAACATCGCTTGTTTTAAGGCTGGTCATTCGAGGTTCATTGGCGAGACCATAGTGGGTGATGATGTTCTTATAGCGAGGTTGAGCAAAGAACTTGGACAAACGGTTGTGAATATCAAGTGCCCGCTCTGCATTTTTGCTACCGTCGTTTCCATTGAGCCAGCCAATGGAGCCCCATCGACCGCTATGGTTCCAACCGTTTTGGCTTCCCGGAATACCGTGCAAATCTAGATTGACTCGTAAGCCATACTTACGGCACCACTCAATCGCACGGAGAAGATATCTCCAGGATGTTCGGTACACATAAGGATCACCATCGTAGACCTCGACAGCCCAGTAGTTGAAACCAATTCGGACATGATCGAGACCAGCTGCTTGTATGTCCTTAAAGGTTTGCTCTGTAATGAATGAAGCATAGTGTTTTTCAAGAGTTTTCGCAGCATCGGAGCCCAGCTTCTCGGATAGAGTCCATTCGTCAATGATGCCCTCCTTGGTATCATAGTTGAAAAGAGATGGGCTAATGAAAGGTTCCAGGTAGAGCCATCCTCCAATGCACACTCCGCGAGCAGGTTTCTTCGCATAAGATCCCCAGGGTTTGTTGAGAGGTGGCACGTTGTCGTTGGCTTGAGCTGAGTCGTCCCAGTCGTCGTAGAGACCCATGACAGGCAAATCTCCAACCATTTGGTCAGTGAAAGTGAGGTTGAAATCGGTGGTTGACTGCCATGTCCAGGGATCAAGATATGTGTTCTGCCACTTCTCGGGTATCTCTGAATGATCCATCCCGTCCAGGTCAGAAGTATCCTCGGTTGAGTCGTCTGAACTGTCGCTGCTCCCACCACCTCCTCCTCCGCCGCCTTTGTTCTTCTTACTGACGACCACTGCCACAATGATGATAATAATGAGGACAACGGCACTCACACCGAGTGCAATCCCTGAGTACAGTCAGCTTCTCAACTACCAATTTCACCACATTACAACTTACAGAGTTTCTTCTTGCTCTTCTTTGGCGGTTTTGATAAATAAAAGTCTTTCTCTTGTTCCACACTGTCCACACTCCCCCAACCACCTCGAAGATGAGTCTTGGACCGTCCCTCTTCCATAATGGCACCGCTCACAACCCTTTTCTTCTTATGTTTGCCATGAGTTCGCGGCCTATCGGGGTCTCGATCCCGATCTTTCTTCCTGTGTTCATCTCGTCGTTCTCGTCTTCGTGATTCATCTCTATAGTCTCGACTCGCCCTTTCGCTCCGTTTCTTCTGTCGCGCATTCTCCCTTTCCAGATCGGCCAAGGCATTCGCTGATAATGTTCTTGAACTTTTGTCCCGGTTATCTTCAGATCCAGGGACTAGTCGCCGGGAGCTTTGCGATTTCTTCTTCCGCTGACCGTTCTTTCGTCGATCCCTTTCTCTGTCCCTATCGCGGTCTCGAGGTCGGTGTGAGTGAGAGCGCCGCGATGACTCTGGCGGCGGCATCGTGAGACATGTAGCGACGGCGTAATTGGAATGCAATCTCTACAGAAATGGACTTGAGCGAGTGTCAATGGTTTTACGACCAATTACGACGTCAGTCTTGGCCGATCGTGGTTGTCGGGGCAACCAGATATATCCTTGGAATTATCCCAGGCTCAGGCCCAGACCTCGCTGAAACGATAACTTAGAACTTATTCGACAAGTTTCGTCATGTTTTCTTTTTGTTGCTCCAGCCATTGCCAGTCATTAGGGAGGCAAGGGGATGCAACAAAACTTAGGACCTCGATCCTAGGTGACAAAAAGCCTTAGGTAAACTCTGCATAGATTTAGAAGATCTTAGACTAAATATTTTTAGCAGCTTGTTTTAATATCAGAAGTCTTCTTGCACCCCGGGGGGAGGCCAAATCGGCCCTGTCAGAAGAAGCCGAACTTCCTTTTTCTTCAAATGCGACACTATGTCGATGGTCAAAGCAAATGAAGCATACGCACGCAACGGCATCTCATTGCCGTTCAGTAAGTACATGGAACCCCAAAAATAGATGCAATGTCTCTTGGAGTCTGCAGATGCCATCCAAGATTTGCCCAGATATTGGCAATACCGTTATCCTTATTACATTGGTTTAGTGCGTAGGTAGGCTGGTTGACTGGACACTCTGGCCGACGTTGGAGCGCTTGGATTTGACTGAACCGCTGAACGGTTCATGATGGTTTGCAAGACACCGTCGCAACTAACCAATTATTATCAAGTGCTGGAACACTCTTTTGTTCGCTAGAATAACTCTGTCAAAGACTTATCGCTTGCAGTATTCGGCAAGATGAGAGAGAGATCTCAAGACGCTTCTACTATCTCGACGATGATCCTTGGATGCCTTATCCTTATCAGTATCGTTGGCAGACTATCTTCGTCTCAACTCGCAAAGTCTGCTGCGCAATGTGAAGTAATCCTTTGATGAAGTAATCTTTCCTCTACCGTATAGTTCTATTTGGTGTTTCCTGTGTAGTGATTCGTGTTATTAGGAGCTAATTGGGTAACTCTCCTTCTTGTTCGGCATTAGATCATGAGGGCGATAGAAGCCGCCGTCAATCCCGCTGAACCCGCAGCAAGCCGAGCTTGACATCACCTTCACCGAGGATCAATCAATCAATAAGCCTCCTTCGGCTGGCTTTGGATATCTAAGGTATAATCATTCTGCTACAACGGCTGCTATTACTCCTGACATGCCATTCAAATTGAATCTCTAATCACCCGTCTCCTGCCATTACCACCTGTGAACATTTGTCAATCCATCGCCATGAAGCATCGTGTTATTTACCAATTCAAGAGGGCACACGTCGTCAGCAATCCTTCGACTGCACGACTCTCACTTGCGCTTCCTGTAGGACGAAAGTGCTACTCGACACATCCGCCTAATGCCAAACTAAATCTGCCTGTCGACTACGGCACGACTCCTCTCCTCGCACATAACTCACAGGCTGCTTTGAGCCACAAGGAGCTACCTGAAAGCATTCGAAATGGGCCGACCAAGAAGATGAACCTGTTTCAGGCCATCAACGACGCGATGGGAATTGCACTAGCTGAGGATGAGTCTGTTGTCATCTTTGGAGAGGATGTTGCTTTTGGTGGTGTTTTCAGGTGTACTATGAACCTTGCCGAAACCCATGGTGCTGAGAGAGTGTTCAATACTCCCCTTACAGAACAGGGTATCATGGGATTCGGTATTGGTCTTGCTGCGGAAGGCATGCGACCTATTGCTGAGATTCAATTTGCCGACTACGTCTACCCAGCTTTCGATCAATTAGTCAACGAGGCCGCCAAATTCAGATATCGTGACGGGTCCTGCGGGCGAAGCGTGGGTGGCCTCACCGTACGAATGCCCTGCGGTGGTGTTGGTCACGGAGGTCTCTACCATTCACAATCTCCCGAGAGTTTGTTTACACATATTCCTGGACTGAAGGTCATCATGCCAAGGTCGCCAGCTCAAGCTAAGGGTCTTCTCCTGGCCGCAATTCGCAGCAACGATCCCTGCGTGTTTATGGAACCAAAGATCCTGTACCGCGCCGCCGTCGAGCAAGTTCCTGTTGGTTCCTACGAACTCCCACTATCGAAGGCCGAGATCCTCAAGGAAGGCAAGGATGTCACAATTGTCTCATACGGTCAACCCCTCTACCTATGCCAGAACGCTATCAAGCAGGCGGAGCAGGATCTGGGCATCTCTGTTGAGTTGATCGATCTTCGAACTCTGTATCCATGGGATAAGCAGACCGTACTCCAGAGTGTTCGCAAGACGGGACGAGTCATGGTTGTCCACGAAGCTATGGTGAATGCAGGTATTGGTGCTGAAGTTGCCGCGACCATTCAAGAAGATCATGATACGTTCCTGCGATTAGAGGCACCAGTCGCTCGAGTTGCTGGGTGGAGTATTCACTCGCCTTTGCTATATGAGAAGTTTAATGTTCCCGACGTTGCAAGTAAGTAATCGAAAGATCATTGTGATGATGGTCCAAAGCTAACATTGTTCCCAGGAATTTATGATAATATCAAGAAGTTATTGAACTACTAGTGGAAGAATAATGGAAGGGAGGTAAAACGGTTATACCAGAACAGCCAAGATACTAGCTAGGGCCGTAAAATAGAAATTCGAGACATTGATTCTTTGTCCTAGGAGCACAAATGATTTAATATCTTGATGGATGTGGCCCAAGTTCTAAGTCTTCGACTTATAGTAGCCGTTAAGTAAATAGAAGTGCTAACTTGGCATAAACCCCACTGACACCGTCACCTATGCTCATGCTCCACCTAAGCTAAGCTCCTCCATCCTGCCCCGCCTTCCCTTGACTGAGGTGTGGCCCATGCTGTGCCTCAAGAACTCCACGCCCTGAGCCTCAACGCCAACGCCCGTCCTTTTCGCCTTATACCTATACACGGCGCATTCAATCTCATTAAACAATGTCGGATCTAGAGACTGTTTCTGCCTTTGTCGAGGGAGCTCCTCCGGGAGAGGTACGTGCTGATATCATCCTCTTGTCCGCGGCGTCATCAGCTAATATGGACTCCTAGCTCAAAGATGTTATCGCAGGTATTACCGATCGAAATGCGATTGCTGGGCAATGAAACATACTGACGCGAATCTGCAGATATCAAGTCCCTCACCCTCGAAACCTCGCCCGATATCATTTCCAACCTCGGTCCCGCATTCGAAAAGTATAATGAGGAGCAGTTTGTTACGGTGAAGCTGCCTGGTAGCAGCCAACCAGTAGGTGACGAACAATTTCGAAAGCAGAGGGATTGGAGCTGATGAGGTGCGCTAGGTCATCATTAGCTCTCACAACTCGCTTGGAGACGGCCGATATTACGATGTTGAGAGCTCTTCCAGCTTTGCTTTCGACCACGCTACGCAGGTAAGCTGAGCATGTCTACACAAACGGGTATATGGTTCTGACGGGAGAATAGAAAGCTAGTGCCGTGCAAAGCCATGTTCTGGAAGGAGCTCAAGCGGATCTTGTGTAAGTTGACTCGAGCCGGTTGAACAGCATGAAGTGCTTACATACAATCATAGCAAATCCACCCTCAAGACTATCGGACCTTACGTTGGTGAGCACTTCGCCAATGCTGCGCACGGCGTCTACCCAATCGATTCGGACTCCAAGATTGCCATCGTTATTGTTGGCAACAAGTATAGCCCCAACAACTTCTGGTAGGTTTTCTACGTAACAGTCCTGTTCCACGAAGCTAATGCCCCCAGGAACGGACGCTGGCGGTCGCTTTACATTCTTGACCCATCTTCCGGAGCTCTCGAAGGCTCCCTAAAAGTTGACGTGCACTATTACGAAGACGGCAACGTTCGTCTGCTCACCAACAAACCCGTTTCCAGCACCATCTCCTCCGTCAACGGCGCCAGCATCGTCAGGGAGATCTCGACCACGGAGAGAAAGTACCAGGAGGAGCTGAACAAGGGCTTCGTGAGCCTAAGCGAGGGAGCCTTCAAGGGTTTGCGACGACAGCTCCCCGTGACGAGACAGAAAATTGAGTGGGATCGCGTGACGAGCTACAGGCTGGGTCAAGATATTGGTGGTGGAAGCTCAAGGCGATAGAGCATGGTCATTAGTAGCGCACGAACTTGAACGATAGACTGGACGAGGAACAACGTAGAATACATGCCAAGGATCGATGTTCTATCTTGAAGGTGCTAGCCTCTTCTGAGTTGGAGGATTAAGAATGCGAGCATCGATCGAGGATAGTACGGGCTTGGATGCGATTATCTCGATAATCAAACCGTATTATCCAAGCCTGTAATAACTGCATGATCACTAGTCCACGGATCACTAGATTGGGCATTTGGCACGGAACGCTTCGGAGGCTTCTAGTCTCATGCACAACGTGTAGCGAGTTTGTGACTGACGGGAGCTTGACGGATGGCACTCCGGGCATACATGACCGATGATGCAAAGTGGTTGAGCAGTATGAAAATCCATACGCCAGCCTCCTAACTAGGCGACTGAATGTTTATCTTATCGTTACCCGAGAGCAGCTTGCAATATGTATTTGATTCAAGGTCCTCCGATATCGTTAATTCATCAATCTCCGGGTGGTTTTACCTAGATGGTCATGAGCTTAGAAGACCCAGAGCAACCAGACCATATGAGACACAAAAAAAAACTCACGGCAGGCAATGCCTCTGTCATATCTTGCTTATCTTGCATAAGTCAACCGCAAGCGGTAAAGGTTAGAGATGTCTTCCTCGGGAATCGGGAATCGGCATCTCCATCGGTACTGGTTTGCGAGTGACCTTCAGCTCTTGGAATCACAGCATGTGGCATCAGAGCTGTGATGTTCCTCGGAATTAGGTTGGCTATGGAACACTTCGGCATAATGCCCGGTTATCTTGACTCTTTATCATGAGAGATGTCTCGCGAAACTTGTCTTGAAAGGGTAATTTCCTCCCAGGCCGTGACTTGTGACAGTGACATAACCCCGCGGTGGACGGAGGATAGGTCCGTGTTTTAGGTACCGGTATTGTTTGGGAGTTTTTAAGATGCGGGGGAGATTATAGATGGGTTTGGAGGGGCAGATCTGGTGCTGATATCTGTTTTGTAGCCTATTGCCAATGTGTCCTTCGCGGAGGAGATCGGAAGCTTGAGTAATAACTATCCGATGCCTTTCGGGTTGAATCACTATAATTTGATCATAGAAACAAAGAATCATACCACGTTGGGTATGAAAACCAATGAACCCCGCCGTTCAAAATGACGGTGAAGTAGTATTGAACCTGGGGCGGGGAGAAATCACCGTATTCGTTTATGCCTGTACAGCAGGGCAAACAAACGGAATCAAAGAAGGGAATTGTGCTAGCCCACGGTTCTTAGCCGTACAAGTTACTTGGGTTGGTAAGGCTGGGGTTGAGAAAAAGCGACGAATCATAGAGTAGAGACGGTAATTTTGATGACTGCCATTGGCTTAGAAGTATCCTCGGCGATGGGCCTTATAGGGAATGGGTCCGGATGTTGGGACACCAAATCGTACCAGGAACTCCAAGTGGGTGAGGTTGAGGTTGAATTTCATTACAAGTCGTGGCCTGAATGATAAGGTTGTAGGTAACGAAAAGCACAGTAAGAGAAGAGAAATGTGCCGAAAATATGCCGAAAATGTTCATCAAGAGAGAAGCAATAGGTAATCTAAACGAATACAATTGGACTCTAAGAATCCGGTAGTACAGTCGGTCGACTTCCTTTCCGATGACTTTCCGAGGAAACAGAACAGAAACAATACAAGGTAAGACGCCGCAAAAGGATCAGGATCAGGATCATGTACCGGGTACATAGAATTCGTGTGGGGCGGTACTTTACTGCGTCTAGGTACCTATGGGCCCTGGGAGAGTGGCCGCCGCCAAATCTCCAGAAGGCCACCTAGAAACAGGGGACCTAAATTAATTTAGCTGTCAACTTGGGTTAGGTTCCGTCCAGTTGCTTGTGACTTTCCATTCTTCTCTCCTCCTTTCTTCTCCTTCTTCCACTCCCATCCTCTCACAATCCCAATACCACCACTTGTGCGACGACAGCCCTCGAACAAGACCAGAATCCCCAAATCTCTTCACGACCCGTCACATCAACACCGCAATCATGTCCGCGAAGAAGGAGTTCACCATGCAGGATGTTGCTGAGCACAACACCTCCAGCGACATCTACATGGTTGTTCACGACAAGGTCTACGACTGCACCAAGTTCCTCGACGAGCATCCGTACGTTATCTTGCTATATTTCTGCGCTGCGTGGCGCAATCGTTACTCAGGATACTAACATCGACTTAGCGGTGGTGAGGAGGTCATGCTCGACGTTGCCGGTCAGGATGCCACCGAGGCTTTCGAGGATGTTGGCCACAGTGACGAGGCCCGAGAGGTTCTCGACGGTCTTCTCGTCGGTGAACTCAAGCGTCTGGTGAGTAACCGAACCCTCTGTCTCGACGGAGCAAATGCTAATATGTGTCATTACAGCCTGGTGATGAGGGCCCCAAGCGCCAGATCGCCAATTCGAACCAGGGAAGCGGCAAATCTGATCCCGCCGGCTCCAGCTTGAACACATACGCCATTGTTGTCGCCGTTGGTTTCATCGCCTACGTTGCCTACAACTATCTCCAGAAGCAGCAAGAGGCTCAAGGCCAAGCCTCCGCATAAGCGCCTCATGTCAATCGCATCGCATGAATGAGGATAGAGAAAAAGGGTGTTCTTTGGATTTTGCTACGGCATCAATGCAGATGTACGTCTAAGGACCACTATGCATTGGGAATTTTCTTTGGCCTGAACAGAGGTCGGTGATAGACGGCGGGCGCGCAGCTACTAAATGCAGCTTACCCCGGCTTGGACATGATGAGAACGGTGGGCAGCGGCGAATTCACTAATGTCAAAGCCCATGCCATGTCCCGATTTTCGGGATTTTACTTTTTTGTTGGGGGTGGACGGAAGAGGGGACCGGGACGTGCAACCGAAACCCGAAAAGAAAGATAAGGATCGCAGCGAAGCGCAGACGAGACCCATTTGCGAGGCGCGACTTATGCGCAGTCAGACAGACGATTCGGCCATCTCGTCTCTTGGACCACGGTATTACATGAGCACGGGACATGCATTCAACAATGGAGATGACAATTTTGGAGCAATAAAGTAAAGTAAATATATATCACTGTTTTAATCGATGACTGGTTATGACCATTTTGCCCATTTACCTTTTGTGATTAAAACTCAGATACTAGGTTCTTCTCACTGAGTGGTCCTTGTATAGGTAGTTCTGTTAACTTGCGTCAACCTGTTCACCTATGGACTTATACAGGGTTGGAAGTCTCGAGGTAGTGTTTGTCTCTTCTTCCATCGGCCTGACTGCAATATAACAATCCATAGTCATCGAGGAACAGGTAGAAACTTCTATCGTGAAGAAGCATATATCGTGTTCCTATTACCTGTGGGCTGCCTAAAGCTTAAGTTTGCGGCTGAAAGTATCTCAACATCTTCACCAATGGTGATTGATGATATGTTTCTCAGTGTCGGTTGAATTTTTTTAGTAAGAGAGAACAAATCTTCTTAGCAGGCTCTAGTTTAACCATGTAATAACAAAAGAGTTTGATATCCGCTGCCTAGAAATGACTGTACGCCCCCTTCAAGCAAATATAAATATGCGTTCGATGCCCATGAATTGGCCATTCTTTTTCTCCTCTTGCAATCACACACTCTCTACTGACCTGTTGAGCCTCATTCTGGATACTGATCGATTGTGGATAGGCAGTCAGTGGAGGTTAGTAGCACAACCACAGCAGTGCACCCCCCCTGGTCACTGTTGGTACCTAGCGCCACACTAACGTGAACATCAGCCTCGCCGGATCAACCTCAATCCAAACTTCAAGCTTTACTTCACTCAACCTCCATCTTCTTTTTCCTTATTCCTTTGTTCTTCGCTGTCCGCCCCGGCCGTCTCTCCTTGACACCAGTCCCCTATAAACAAGCGCGACCTCTCGATCTTGGTCTCCGATCCGCAGAGGATACATTCTTTTTCCCTGATAACCATGTCGTCCTATCTTGAAAGGCAGGCAAATGCTTTCAAGGGCACCCTTTCAGCAGCCGCGACAAAGATCTCAAATCCCTCAACAAACAAGGCTTCATCTCTTGCCGTCCCTTCTCTTGCTCCTCCCTCGCCATCTCCTTCAGCAGCCTCCGATCCAAATACTCCTACTGCCAAGCGAAAACGAGATGCAGGCCCCGAGGTGCCCTACTCTCAGCCGCAGCTCACAGGCTACGGTGCTGGGGTCAAGACGCAAATGACCTATGCTGTCGATTACCTGAAAAAGAAGGGTGACGCAAAGACCATCACGGATATTATCGACCATCTGAGTTTGAGGAATTTCGACGATGAGCACAAGCGACAACTTGCGGAAGGTCTACGAGGTCATCCCCGTGTAGAGTGGAAGCCTGATGCGAACCTCAGCGAACAGACCTGGAAGACTGGTACCTATATCCACCGACCTATCATTCCTGGAGTCAAGGACGCAACCAGCCTTCTCGCTCATCTTCAAGCCAAGACAGACGCCTCAGGCGTGTCAGTGAAGGACCTCAAGGACGGCTGGCCCGACTGCGAAGACACAATATCAACGCTCGAGCGCGAGCACAGGATCCTAGTGGTGCGCACCAAAAAGGATAATATCCCGCGCTACGTTTGGCCTAATGATCCATCGCTGCACCACAAGGTCCAGCCAGAGTTCCAGAGCATGTGGCAGCGTGTGCAACTACCAGCCCTCGAGGAGATGCACCGCAAGCTTACGAGCGTCGGACAAAAACCTACAAGCGAAGACCCCCGCAAGGCAAAAGATGGACAGGCCAACAAGCCCAAGGCTCAGAAGCGTCGCAAGGGCAACAGGATCGGCAAGGCAACCAACGTGCACATGGCGCATCTCATGCAAGACTACAGTGGCATGCGACGATAGGGAACGCGTGTATCATAATTGTTTTCATTTCAGGGCGTTAGGGTGATGAGCTTGAGACTCAAGGGACCAATCATTTGATTTGATTTGATTTTTATTTGGCGTTTGGCGATAAAGGAACCCATTGAGATCAAGGTCAAACAAAAAAGACAAAGGGCATTATGAGACGGACATCGTCGGGTAGACGTAGGGAACAAGGCAGCGGCATGTTTTAAATTATTCAATCAACGACATTGTTCAATATCAAAAACTCCAGTCGCCTTCTGCCGTGTGCGTGACAAGCCTTCTATCTCAATTGTGTATTTCTCGCTTGTCATGCCCTTTGTACCAGCATTGATTTGTCTTTACCTGTTCTCTCGCCGTATCTTGTCAAACAAGTTCTCAAAGACGTCTGACTCTTGATACCCCCCAACTCGAAACTTCTTCTGAACCGTGACGCAAGGCACGGCTTCTACACCCGCTATGGCAGCAGTTCTGACCTCGTCCTCGAGCGACTTCCCGAGACCCGGCCCCAGAAGTGCCGCTCTCATATCAGAATCTTCGAGTTTGGCCTCCGTTCGACCCACGTGCATCAACCACGCTTCGTCCGAAATGTCAGCCCCGTTTTCAAAGTGACCACGGAACAGAGCATCAAGAAACGCGGACTGGACATTTGCTCCACGTGTTTGAAGGGTCAAGGCCACAAGTCGGTGGGCAGGCTGTGAAGGCCCTGTCCTCCCAGTCACAGAGAATTCGATGCCGTAACGAGCACCGGCTGTTTGGAGTCGAGAAGTGAAGAGACGAAGCCTCTCTGGGGACATGAGCTTTTCATAGAGGGCACGCTTGTCACCTGTGACGGGTTAGAATAATAGCGAGAGGTGGAGGGTAGAAGTACCTCTTCGCAGCGTGGGATACAGAAGAAAGGGCTTCCATGTGACATCGAATTCAATTTCTGGGTGGAGTGCTTGATATCGTTCCATGGCTTCCTCGAGGGTCTTTTTCTGGAGAAAACACCACGGACATAGAATGTCTCCATGGATGACGATATCAATAAGCATGGTGGAAAGTGAAAAGAAGATGTTAGAAAAGAATGCGGAAGAATCTCTGTTCGTAAATCGTTCAAGTCGTCAGGGCGTATAAGTAAAGATGGACGCCAACACCAAAAGTTAAAAACCGTTGAATACCGCCACACTTTAGCAAGAAAGCCACTGTCGATCTGTAAAGCAAACAACCCCAGATACTTATATATATGAACGGAACACTTCCTCCCCGTCCTGTATTATGAAATCTCACATTTTGCCCTCCAGGGACCAGGGCTTTAACCAAACATCTTCCATCAAGCCCTCTCATACATGATAAAAGCCCAGCTCAGCCGGCGTCAGGGATGCCCGATTGGCAAATCCAGGCATCAATGCCGTCCATCATAGCCAGTCGTTGAATATTGAATATGTCTGCGATGAATAATCAGAAAATCGCCGTTCTGCGGGGGTCTGCACTACCGGGAATTAGGCAGGGGGGGACCTTTCTCGCTTTTTCGCTTTTAATTTTTTTTCTTATTTCAAAATGGCGTGGTTTCAGCTTTTTAGCTGAAATTTATGGTCTTAAAAAAGTCTAGACCGGTCGCCGGGCTTGACAGTCGCGTGCTCGTGGAGGCTTTGTTATACACGAGAGACGTCATGGAGGATTTTGGGCTTGACAGGACGGATTTAGACGAGGGGTGATTTGTCGATCTCGCTGGGCAGTGAAACACCAGATGTTCATCCATGCGGCTGAAGTGAGGGGTACATATCAGCTGGCAATAATTGCCGAAGGACGTCGGCCGCGGCTGACCGATATATGAATCGATAGCTGGTGTTTTAGGTCTGCATGCACGTGTCACAGCATAAACTAGTCATAAACGAGCTGATATTCGTTTTTTGTTGAGTGTAGTAATATATTCATCGCATCAAATAGCAAGTCTATGTTGGTTCCCCGTCCTTAAGTCCAAGTCTACATAATAATACACAAACATGCCAGCGTCTTGTGCTTCCCATAATGCCTGCTGTCCTTGTCTCTGTCTGATACGCTCAGGAGAAAAAGAAAAAAGCAAGCAAATGTTCCAGTGTAACTCCCTTCCTATGTTTGCGTTATGCAGACAAATGCAATGTCCGTCGTTCATTACATTGCCATCCGCAAGTCTATTTGATACTAGAACAAAGGAAATAAAAAAGCATCCATAATGTACGAGAGATGGGGAATCGATAAAACATGAAAACCACGAAACAGTGCAGAAGTCAACGTTCAAAGCATGCTCCATCTAGGAGCGAGCCCGCCTATTAGACGGTAGAGTGATGTGTGTTGTGGGGGGATTGATATTAGACAAAGACATGCGCACAACTTGTCGTCAGCTGTGGCAAGCTTAGGTGAAGGGGGTAGGAGTATGGGTATGGGAATCCAGTCCAAAAGGAATTAACGCCGCCATAATCTTGGTGCCCGGGTCAGGCACAGCTTCAATAATACAGGGTATCGGTGAGCTCACTCCAGATCATCACAAGAAAAGACGATCTTGAGCATTGCTCAAGCATTGGAATCTGGGAACATGTCCGACTAAGCCATGTGTACCAGTCCAGGCTCAGTGCTCTGGGGTCGGCGCATGTGCGTAGCCGCGCTGTAATACATTTGGTTCATGGCTTGGTTGGCAGGATACGCATCCGCAGGGTCAGGATAAACATAGCTGGCGTTGTTCTGCGAGGGCGAGGCCATGTGCGAGGGAGACTGCCATCCAACGTTGGTCATGTGAGGGCTTCCACCATTGCTGCTGGGCGTACCCTGGCTGTTATCCAGGTTAGGCTCCAGAGTAGGAGGGGGACCATAGCTAGTAGGGTGCGAGGTAGGTCGCATCATGTTGTAACCGCCAGATGAGGTGGAGGTGGGGCTGCCAACGCGCATGTGCATGGGCAGAGAACCATTCTGCGCCAGGTATTGGAAGTCGCCAGGGTGACGAGGAATGCTGTTGTTACCAGACAGATCGACACTGGGCGACATAGACATAGTTCGCTGACTAGGGGAAGGAGTCGTCAAGGGCGAGCCGTGGTTAGACATGTGGTCGCTTTCAGACCGAGCCTGTGACAAGCCCTTAGACTTTGATGCAGCAAGAGCAGCAGCGGTCGCGGCGGCGGCCTCCTCGATAGTACCGCTGTGGTGGTTCTGATGACGGGTGAGGGTAGTGCGGCGAGTGAATGTCTTCTGACAATCAGCGTAGGGGCATTTGTAGGGACGCTTCCCAGAATGCGTCCTGCGGTGTCGGGCAAGCGAGCTGCTATCGCTGAAGGGCTGTATCTGGTAAGTGACTGTCACAAAAACCGAAGTTTGGGGTACCAACCTTTGCGCAAGTCTCGCAGTGGTGAGGCTTCTCTCCAGTATGCACGCGCTGATGCACAGTCAAGGCAGATCTTTGAATAAATTGCTTTCCACATTGGGGCCAGTCGCAAACATGGGGTCGAACTCCGCTGTGAATGCGCTCTGGGACTCGTTAGCATTGTCAGTCAATCTCTCAGCAATTTTTTTTTACTTACCATGGCGAGCAAGATCACTTCGTCGAGCGAATCCCTTGCCACAGGTACTGCAAGGATAAGCCTTGATGGGCTGCTGGGGAGGAGGCGGGGGTTGTTGAGGCATCTGTTGCATGTGCATGTGAGGCATGCCTCCCATGTTGGGCATCTCGGGATAGCCTTGGATTGTCATGGCGGCGGACATAGGGTTCGGCATATGCATCGGCGCTTGCATCGTGGATGGCGATGGGTAGGCTCGGGCGATACTGTGAGGGTTGGAGTATTGCGAGTGCTCAGAGCCGTGAGGAGAGGCTGATCGCTCCATACCGGGTTCGTGCTTAACGAAGGCGTGTTGGTATTGTTGGTGATCGAGGAGACCGGAAGTAAGTTGTTGCATTTGACCTTTCTTATTGAGCATGTTGGTGATGTCCATAACCTCCGTAGGAGCTGGTGATCGCATGCCGCTCATCTTCAATATGGTGGGAATTGCCAGCTGAAGACGTGGCGCGTTTGGGGAAGGATGTGCGAGGGCGCTCACAAGTGACGGGTCACGGCAGGAAGGCGGTCAAGCTGACGTTGGCTGCGACGATGCATGTTAGTGACTTGGTTTTGATACGGTAGCGGGCCATGTTTGATGCTCGAGGTGCCAATACAAACAATGCCATCCCGAAGGGACCGGCAGATGGGTAAGCGAATGCAACGGCATGCTTAGGTCCAACCAGTCGCCCAGAGACGGCATCATCGGTATCCAAGATCCGCTGAGTGTCAGGTCCCGAAAAAACAACTTATGCGACTCACCTTTCCGCGTTTGTATGCAAGTCAGTGACGTGTATGGTCGCACTGACAAGGTGGACGTGAAATCTTGCAGACCGCTTTTCGGTACGGGTTCGGTCGGAGCGGGAGGAGAGAGGTCGACCGGCGACAGGATTTCGTTGTCGGATTTTCGATTTTAGGCGGCGGCGAAGTTCTCTGTAGTTGGAGAGTAGGAGGAACGCGCGTGGTGTATGTGTAAGGTGGAAGAACCGAGGACCGCAGGGGTTAGGCAAAAATGGTTAAATTTTTTTCTGTACCCTCCACAAAGTGATGTACTGTCGATCGGGCGGTCGGAGATGAAAAGTCAACAGAACAGAAGACTCTTGCAAGTTTTCAAATTCAATTTACACTATATCAACACACGATAGCTGATGAGATGTAGTCGTTCACAGGCGCGATGCGATGAAAGAAGGGATCAGGAGGTGGTCTGTTCACAGCTGGTGGCCAGTGGTCTAGACGCAGGTACCGTTAAAGGGTCAACTGGGGGGATAGGTGGTTCTTAAAAAGGTGTGAGGATGTGAAAGATAGTAGGGCGGGATATCAATCGCCAGGACGTATGAGGACCAAAACGCAACGAGAGACGGGAACGGGAGATAGATAAAATAGACCAAAGGAGTTGATGCGATGATCGAGGGCCAGGTAGGGGCCAAGTCTTTATGTCAGGTTCCAGGACGGGTCCCTATGGCGGGACGTGACAAGGCGAAGGCAGGCAAAGGCAAAGGCAGCTCCGGGATTTGAAAGTGGGAGGGTGAAGGGGAAGTGAAAGTGGATTCGCTATGGGGGGGATTAGCGAAGGGAGGGGGTCTGTGAAATAAATTACGACGCACTCCCGGGCAGGGGTTAGAGGGTGACAGGGGTAGCGGACCTGAATGAGGGCGTGAATACTCCGTAGTAGACTCAGACTCATTACAGCGGCCAACCCAGCCCAACGCTTCAGTTCAGCCAGTTTAAAGCAAAGCGCGTGTAGCGCATCAGATGAGCCAGATGGTAGGGCAGAGACAGGGATTGGGGAAATAAGAATAAAGCATGGCCAAGATACTCTCAGACCTGACCTGAGCTAGAGTAACAAGAGCCAGAAATAGAGTCAATGGGACAGGATGATGGAAACAGTAGTGCAGGCGTAGATCAGGCACGAGTAGGCAATCATGTCTTGTAATTAGAATATTGGGACTTTCTAACAAAGAGAAAAAAGGAAACCATCTCAGCATAATAAGGACTCGCAGACTCGATATGGGTGCGTACAGTAGGGATAGACAAACATATGCCTCAATGAGATGACGATCGATTCTTTTGGCTTGGTTCCCGTCCCATCTTTGTTTTTTTTCTTCTTTTCTTTTTTAGAAAAAAGGTATTACCCGAAAGCCGCTCGAGGGTTTCGTTTGAACTGGATCTCGCAGGTTTGTATTGCTCTGTGCACCAGATCTCGCAAAAGACATGGTGACATGGATCGAAGCACAGGACGGGGGTTGGCAGGACCTCGAGACACGACATGACGGGAAGAAATCATCGAGGGATCGACGAACTGTAACAGTGGGTGACCTGTAAATTGAGGTTTCATATCACGGGCGAAGGCGAGCTGAGAACGCCCAAGGCCGATGAATTAGCACCGAGTACGCTAGGCTAGACGCTGTTAAATTTTACATTGGTGACCTTAGTCTAGCACACAGTAAGGCGAACAGCTGAGACCTAGGATTCAGACCAAACCTCACGTTTCTAGTCTATAGCCACAAGAAATCATCACTCTTGCCATTCTAGATATAAGATTGTATGTAAAGTTGTTAAGAAAGAGTATTATTATGATTCATTAATATCTTAAATAATGTGATATGAAGCCTGAACCTTCTCAGGTACTGAGATTTGACCCTCCCTCCCACAACTTACACAAGCGGGGATTGGCATGCGACAGACGTCACAAAGAACGAGGGCCAGAACCTCAATTCCGCCCTAGAAACATCCATCAGCCGTGGCGTCATTCTCACTTAACTCAACATGAAACGCCGTTGCGTGTGTAATCCCAAGACGCGGCAAATCAAATCATAAACTTTTTATCCCATCCTGCCTTCATTTACAGTATAGTTAGGTTAGTAGGTAGTGTCCCGAAGATTTGGGAGCGAAGCAAAAAGAAACAAAACCCTCCACTACCAGCATTCAAGCGGACGGGTGCCTCCCCCTCGGAAGAGATGGTTCCCGTCGTGTTGCTGCAACTTTACGATGCACAAATTGGAAATCTCCCGTCCCCGGGCAGTAACTCCATGTACAGCATACCGTGCATACAGTGCATACCTACAGTGCATCCTTACAGGGTACCTTTTCCCCGGTCAGCCACAGCGCGCCGCATCACCCAACCACCAATGCCCATAACAATTCAATAGTCACTCAATGACTGGCGTGGAAGCGTCCCTGGATAACATCTTGCAACCTCTAGCCGTTGCACGACGCTGATTGGAAAGAGGCTGTAGTCCTCCCTCATCTGTCGTGAATAGTCGGGATCGCTGCTGAGGGAATGGGCATCTCGCAGGCAGGCCAATCCTTGTCAGCTGGAGTGATCCTCAGACGTCGATCGTATCGTTCGTTTCTCTTACTGCATTATGCCAGTTGGGCCGCCAACATATCATGCCGTGTCTTCGTGAGTTGCGAGTGGACGCCCCATCGCCTCCCTTTTCGTCTACTCGTATGTCCAACAACAAGATACCATGAAAGAAATGAGCTGGGCAAGCAGGGTCCGTATCAGCCTCGCCCTGTATCAATCACGCTTGTTTGTTTGTACGATGCTAAGCTTGTTGCTATTGATTGTTTCTCACCTATGTACGTCCCTGTTTCCCCCTCTCTCGGGATTATGAACAGGCCTCTCTCTGACCCAGCTCCCGCTGTTTGATGTTCGACCCCAAATCGATTCCCCTGGTCTCAATCAATGTACAACGCATCACTCTCCCTTGCCCACCCCTACTCACCAGGGCCGACGTCATGAATCTTCCCTGTACCCTGCAGGGTCGACATGGCATGTGCGCCCCTCAAAATAACCCAGGTCTGTTCCCAGGGGAATTCAAACGGGTTCCGTCAATTTGGGCGCGGTCTAGCGGGTCAGAGCTGGTGCCCAGAGCTGATGTCGGGCTGTCAAGGCTGGGGGCAGGCAAGGCGGCAGCTGTCCTGAGTGGCAGATCTCGCCGGCTTCCAGAAGAGTTCAATCATCAGTGCCCATGCTCCCCTGACCCATATCTCACTCTCAGGCGGTGTCGCGTTGTCGTCCCCTAGTGTGGCTTGCCTCATTAAGGGATCCCACATTCCCCTTGGCACTATATTTGATAATGTTTTCCTGCGCCATAGGCGTCAATAAGATCTGGGCTGTTGGGTGAGGCCAATTAATCTCCAGTCATGCGTGTTGTGAATTTCGGTGAAAGCGATCCAGGACGGCTCAACGTTTGTTGAAGCGTTGCCTGAATCTGTGGTACACTTGACATGATGTAATCTCAACATCTGGTCACCTGGTCTAGTTTAGTAGCCAGCAGCCCTGTCATCGTCTCTTTGTTCTTCGTTAGATGGTCTCAGGCAATCGAGGCTAGTGGACGAATTACTCACTCCATCAACCTCTGTATGTAAACAAAGGCTGCCCTTGAATCAGCATTCAGCTGCATATTACACCCACTCTCTTTTAACGGTGTACCTAACTGAGGCGGTGTCACTTCTTATTCCGCTCTTTCCCTGCCATATAGTCCGTGGCCTAATTAGCATGTTAATGCATGCAATGCGTATGAGTTTGCTGCCCGTGGATGTGGGATGTTTGTTGCTCCTGGGCTCTAGGTTAAAGGTTGTCCTAGATACGACTACCCAATCGGATACGGAGCGAGTGTTCTGGGTGCTCCCCTCCCAACATTGGAGACGTTAGAGTCAGCAACCCTGTACTGTGTGAGATATGTACGTGAAGGAGTGGGCTGAGGCGGGACTGATTCGTCAATACCTGGTAACTTTCAGAAGGCTTCATCGTAGCCCGTCTGCCTTCCAGAAGACAGCCCGGTATGATCTTACACCGCTCAGGTTGGTTTAGCTTAGTACTGTGCTGTGGCTGTTCGATACAGTAGCCGCCATCTCTCCAACGACCTAATCAATCAATCAATCAACCATCCCCGCAAGTGCCGTGCGCAAGATGCAGGCGCTGGCGCATATGCCAGTTGATAATTAAAACAGAGATGCCAAAAGGGATAGCCTAATGCAAAATAAAGGACAAGATCCACCATGACGCTCTTGAGTGATGACTTCAAGTGAGAAAGGGGTGTATCGTATCGTGGACCAACAGCCCAGGAGAGAGAAAAAATGAATGAAGCTAGAATTGGAAGACACTAAGAAAATGGGAATCAAACTCGACAGGGGTGAGAGGCATATCTTCCAGCTGCTAAACTCTGGTTGGCTTCTTTTCGATACTAACAAGGTCTTTAGATGGGTCTCTCACACATTCGGAAATGACGCTAGCTCACCGAGGAAGGTTTCGAGAACTCTTCTGGAACAATGGTAATGCAGAGGCGGATCTAGCGCCCCGTGACAATGCACGTCCGAGCGTAGCGTTGCGCCCACGACACATCCTAACATCCTACCTGCCTACGTATCCTTCTACTGAGCTTCTTTCCGTCCTTCGATACCACTTTCGCATTCCGATCCATCACCAAAAGAAGCATGGCACCATCAAAGCTCACCCCTCCTTCCTTAGGTAGTTCCAAGTTCCAACCTACTAAGGCATCCCATATTAGCATCCATACATGAGATAAACCTTCCTCACCTTGGCAATTCGGCTGTCAGGTACCTTATTCACCTCCGCACTTTCCTCTACTGATTGCTCTATGTACCGATCTCTACATGATCCCACTCGGTCTCTTTATCTTACTCTCCCACTCCTACTCACACTCATACACATCTATCGTTTGATCTTATTTGTCTCGTGTCTCTATCTTATACGTAAGAGTGCTCGGCCGCTCAAGCTTGTCCTGACTAAATCCTTGCCCTGGCCCCATGCTCCCGGGGCCCCATCTGAATCTGCCCCGTGCTGCAGAAGCATGGATCACTTCCATTCGTTCTGGCGTCTTTCCAGAAGTTTTAGAATTGAGTTAGTGAGCGGTTGGTTTGAGTGCTGCAGTCATGGCGTACTATCCATCCAAAACCTACACTGACAAGGGAATGGGGATGTATGACTTACCAAGGTATGCTGTAGGTTGGTCATCGTGCTGGTATTCGGCTGTTCATTAAGAGACTCTAATTAAGGACTAGTGCATATTGGGCACGGAACCTTGGGCCACCAGATATCACTTGAGAATCAAAGAACGGCAACCATACCACGGATCGACAGAGCACTTCAAGACTGGACACCAATGAATGCGAATGGGATGTGGTTCACAGTCGAAGAAAAAAAGCACGTAGTATGGCTTGGGCATCAAGATGTCACAAAGGCTTCGGCTCCGGCTCGGCTCTCACTACCATGACCCTTTCCATTTGACCTCGATTTACGCTTGGCTTCTTCAACCTTCGAGTCATTTGTAAAGAAATGCAGAACTTGGCCTTACTGGGCGGGGAAATCCTGTCCGTGCCGGCGCGGGGGCTAGGACTGATAGCCTGCTGCATGAACAATCGAGTAGGCCTTTTACAAAATCTTACGACCACCTGCTGTGTAGGGAGGCAAATAGTTGACAAATCGATCCAACAACCTATGGATCTCAATGTATCCTTCAGACTTGAGTAATTTAGTCGAAGGGGAGTTATGAAGGTCCCACGTAGGCTCACCCGTCGAATCCTTAGCCAGTGGGTTTCCTTGACTATAGGGCAAACCCAACAAAGACTCAAACGAAGAGGATCTCAAGGACGGCAAGCGACTGGTGTACCATTGTCATACGTATCAAGCGGTGCCTGTGGCTTAAGTTTGGTCAACTATTACACTCATTTACTTGCTCAGCTGCCCGACTACCTTACTAACCACCATGTATATAGAACAGTTCTAGAAATATGGTGCCCACACCACCCATGGAGGCTTCAAAGAACTTCGCGAGCATGCCCCTCTTTCTCGTTAATGAAGCTATGCCTTCGACTGTTGGTTATTATTAGCATCTGTGAAGAGTCCAGTGCTCATCAGCTGTGATTCCATTCCAGTCCGTTCGTCCCGCCATCCGTTGGCCATTTTCGGCGAAGGCGATGCGCTGACCCCCAAAAAGGGTTGGTGGCTTTAGTGTATCAAATGCAAGACTTGGCAGCAATACGAATACCTTCTTTTTGCACTTGTGCTCGGACACTCGCCTTGCCAGACGCGAAGCAGAGATGAAACAGTTTGACATTATATTCCCCGCCTTAGCGCAGGTGAGTTCCATTAGCTTTCTGTTTCGAATATCACGAGTTCCTGGGGTTTATACGGTGAGTTACTGAGCAGCCCGTTCTTTGCGCCGATGCGAAGGCCCATCCTTTCTCGTTGTGGTTAAAAGATGCGTTGTTTCAGAATACCTTTGTTTACCGAAAGCTAACGACGCAGGTAATTCTCAGGCCGGCTAATAGAATTTAGAGAATATGTATTGTATATCATAATGACATTCTCATCTATCCTCCCAGCCTGCCTCTGCAAGCTTGTTAATGCTTCTGCCGTATATGGCCGAAAATTATAACTGGTCAAGGCTTTCTGAAGGACATATACTAATGTACCAGCTTAGGTCACTAAGGTGGTACCACCGACCTTTTGGTTCAACACTTTCGGATGTCGCAAATCCATCGCAACGCCCTTCGTCGATCTCATCACAGCATTTCATGTTACAGAGGCGTTTATAGGCATGCACTCGTGCCATGTCTCGGCCTGAACTTGGTTCTTAGGGCGGTCCTTTGCGCGAAATGCCCCGTGATCGACATTTTACCGCGTCTGCAAAGGGATAAACCCAGCAACTACTCCGTAACGACCGGAACATTGCAGTGCATGCTGCAAAGTAACCTTGAATAAAATTGAAGCATGAAGGCTCCAGCGGAACCTTGGAGTGCAACACAGAAGGCAAATTGCTTTGATGTCAATAACGCACCGTCATCGTCTTTGTGTAAGTTCCGGTACATTACAGCCAACCTGCGAATGTATCAAGTGCGTCTTTTTCACAACGCATGGATTTCGGTTTGCTTTCTGCTCCATCTTTGTATCATCAGGACCAACCGGGAGTCTGACCGTTGTCCTGCAGCATCCCAGGGTGGACCCTGAACTGCACCAAAGTCAAAACGCAGGACCGTGCTCGCCATCACAGACAATGAAACAATTGATGGAAGGCTTCCAGAAGCAGTGGAGCAGTGAAGGTCCAAGCCTCAAAGGGTAAGGTGACGTGGGATGGTCGGCTAATTCTTCCAGGGCTGAAATGCAGGTATAGACTTTGTCCCCCTCGACCACACCAATACCCGTCAGGGCCAATGCAGGGGTGTCTTTGGCCCATGGCTGCCACGAGGGTTATTTTCGATATCAGTCAATTGTGCCATCATTTGCCTCTTTCTGCTGTGATTCACGTCAGGTCTCTTTCATCATGTTCCCCAGATACGACGCTACAAATGCGGGAGAAATGAGAGGTTTATCATCCCTCGTATACCACCCACCAACTCAGTCCTCAATCTTGGTAGTCACAATGACTGATAATACGCATTTTTTGCACTAGGTAAGTCTGGCAAGGTCGAGGCTGCGTGAAGAGTAGAAGATAACTGAGGCTATCAATTTCATCTGCAATAAGGTCCTTGATCATGTGGACTAGTTTTGTCGGGGTTGCTGCTGTTTGCAATTTCCTTGTAGGCTCTTGATTAACTACTCTGCATAGCATACTCCACGAGTGGGTGGACTCGTCTTGTGGCCCGGGCTGAGATTGCCGTCGGCGCGGTTTGAGGATGGACGCATGCCTGCGCGTTCCCGCATTTGTGGTCCTCGAAAGTCTGTCCCATCCTCTCACCGTTCCCTTGCGCTCAAGTCGAATCAAGTCAAACTGAGGTGAGCCGTGAGCATGAACCAGCCCGGAGCTTGACCGTACTCTCAGGGGTCGGACCACATTGATGTGTGACAACGACCAAAATGGCCTGGTCGGCATGATGAACAACCGAGTTGGCTTTGCTGGCAAGCGGGCCATATTACGTGAATACCTAACTCACAGGACCGATGCACCCTTACCAAATGCTCTCTCTAAGATCTGTGAATCGAAAGTCAAGCTGCCCTGTTTCAACACCTGGAAGCGAGGCGGATATGCCGATCACCAAAGCTTCGGCCAACTGTTCAGGAATGTGCTATCTCGATATCTGCTGTAGTGTAGCATTCAACTCATAACTATCGTCGCTGCTCTGTCACTACCGGTCAACGAAGTGCAAGCTTTTACCGCCCGCCATATTGATTAATGCCCAGCAGACAAGACCCGCTACTAGGGGATCCCAGCAGTCTTTGCACACCTACCTAGATCTGCATCCACGACTCGTCGTTACTTTTTCTCGTGTACCGTTTAACGGAAGGCAGATGTCAATGGTCAATGTGCGGTAAGGATCATGACAGGTTGCGCAGATCACCATCAGTGATAAAAGGAATCGCCAAAAAGACGGGCCGTGTCTCGTTTGTGTCAGATCTGCAGGTTCTCGATTGCTTGCTTTTCTTTTTGCTTTTTTACTACCGGATTTGTCCTTGCTGTCGCGTGGTGGTGCTCTGTCAAAGTGATTCTTGAGTTGGTTTTGCTTTGCTGACCGCAAGATCCGGCAGGCTATGGAAGATTGTCGATTGCATCCCATTGCTTGCATCGTGGAGATTAACTGTCTGCCCTGCACTCCGCATCCATGCATCCTGGCTGCACGAGTTGCATATCCGGGGAGTGTGCAGTACGACACCGCCGTGTCAGACCACGTCCTGGATGAGGGCGGTCTGGAAGTTCTCGGGGCGATAAGACCCGCGATTCCTTAAGGTTCTTCCAACAGATACCGGTAGTTGATACAGAGCGAGATCTCATATTCTGTGGAAAGTTGAAATTCAATATCGTGGGGTCTTGAGATGGGTCATTTTGTGCTGTGCCTGACGCTTAGCCAGTCAAGGAGGGGTGTTCATGGCAATGAACGACTATTTTTCGGGTTAAGAAAGTACAGTACAGAGACGTTTTGTATGTCACTCCGTGCCTATCGTTCCATCTCTGAAATACTATGCTGTGTATCGTAGAAGGCCGTTTCCTAGACCTAAACGGAGTGATCTCACTACATACCCATACCCTCATCACTCATTACTTAATGAATTCTTTCGCAAGAGCAATATGACAAACCAGGGATTGATAACATTGTGGATTAACTGACTACTTATATTTTTTATTTCAAACTGAACATCAGCTTTGTGACTTGACAAGATTTGTCACCCACGTCGTTTTATGCATACCCTATACCTAGCACACAGGTACTACTGGTAAACAGCTGTATGTGACTGTTCAGTTCACTCAACAAGAAATCCCTTTTTGGGAGGTGGCTAGAAGGATTTCGATTCGATAAAGAAACTGACTGCATCGCGCTGGTATCTGCTCGGTTTATAAAGGACTATATGCTTGCCTAGACTTGACTTGGTCTTTAAACTCCGTGTCTACCACTTGGGTTGGTCACGTTCGTGCATAGGTGTCTCGAGTGCATGAGAATCGCCGAACGGATCGTCTTCATCCTCTTCATCCTGCTGAGATGCAACAGGAGCTGCAACTGGCCTTGGGGGTTGAAGGGGAGGGTTTGAGTGAGGTTTGGACATGGGGGGTGGTCGAGGCGGAGCTGCATGGACGGGTGTCGCAATGTTTAGCTCGGAGAGGTCTGGAGGCTGCGTGGCGGTTGGAGACTGAGAGGCAGCCTTTGCCATGGCCTCCTTGCCTTTAATCGTAGCCACTGTGAAGAAGTCAGCTGCATTCTCGCCAGAATCCAAGTCAACACCTACTTCGATAAAGATGAGCTTGCTCGGCAAGTTCGTCATCCGAATCACTGTCCGCGTCAATGGAACGATCGAACTGTTCGAAAGACATGAGAGCATGGACAAGCTCATCATTGGCATGAAGTAATCCTCCGAGCCACTGCTCTTCCTCAACATGATGGACCTGTTTATGATTAGTTCAAAGATTTTCTCACAATTCTAACGAATACTCACATATCGTAGTACTTTGCGTCGAAGAAGTTTACAAGCTTCAAAGCGCTCTACTGCTGTCTGGTTCTCTGAAATACGCTCCACCTCACGGTTAATGCTTTGAAGCGCATTCATCAAGTTCGTTGCTGCGATGGAGGAGTCAGCAATGACAGACTTCATTTGTTCCTTCTCAGCCTCAAGATTGAAAGGCTTTCGCTTCCCCTTGGCCTTATCCTTTTCTTTCTCCTTCTTCTTGTCTTTAGAGCTACCGAAGAAAGCACTGGACCCTGAGGAAGATTTGGTAGAAGAGTGTCCGAATGTTGAACCAGATGCTGGGGTTGAGCTCGAAGGGCCTGAAGCGTTCCGTGCATCACGGGCCGCCTTTGCCGCAGCTTCTTGTTCGTCGTCGACAAATGGATTTTCCTCTGTCTCTCTGAGGACTCGAGATCTCTCCTGTGTAACAGCTTGCTTTCTCTTGGGTAGTTCCTGCGATGTTGAGCATTCGATGATGAAATATTGTGTGAGTATGACTTACCCTGTGAAGTCGTGCAAGACTGTCTAGCCCTGGCCTGCCAGCGTACTGTGACCATGAGCGAAAAAGCTCCCTACACTTATTCCTCACTGCAACATCAGACAGGTCAGATGTACCGCAAACACGCAGACGTTCAAGCAAGGGCTCATCCACAAAGGTTCGCTGGAACCTCTCACCAGCGTTTTGGATGAGACCGTCAAGAATGACCAATGCACGGATCTGGCGGTGGACATTTCCGTATTTAAGCTTCTTTCGAATGGCTCGAGCTGCTTCACTAGGGCCCGTAGCTTGTAGGGTAATGACATCGACAAGCTCGGGGATACCGCTGAGATCTTCCTCTTCATATGATTCGGAGGTAAGGTTCTCAACGGTTACAGTTACCGCCGAGAACGGTTTCTTCTACTGGGACATCAGCAAATCGAGAAATACGCTTTGGAGTCACTCTAGTGGCATGTAAATAGCTCATGAGAGCTATCAACAAACGAGGTCCCATTGGGCGGAAACTGCTTGCTTAAGAGACAGGGAGGAATGATCTTACCGATTGGAACATGCTCATGACGGGCTATACTGCCGTGGCCTTCGTATATACTTTGCTGTGCTTGTAGCTCTGCGACGCAGGTTGCCAAGTTCCACGATGATGCTATCTCAATTGTGGTTGGTAGCTTTGGGAGCTTTGAGTGCCTGATGACTTGATAGTAGACAAAGCAGCGCGGGGCTAGTCAGAGGTAAGTAGACACAAATGGCTGAGTTCGTTCCGCCGAGGTGCCTAAGTGAATAGGCTTGAGATGACCCAAGGTACTAACTTGGGTAAGTGGTGACAAGTTTCAAAGATCTTTGTATCATGAGATTTCTCGCCAGATAATGAATGGATGTCAATCCCTAGTCAGGCGCTCACTCGTTACTGCTGTGGCTCAGGTATGGCGGGGTTGCTTTTCTGTTGCTTGGTACAGTAGCGGGCATTGACGCGGGGCTCCTTCCCAGTTTCGGTGGGGTCCTGTCGTCACTCATCAAGATGGGAGGAAGTCGTGGTAGGTTACCTAGCCGAAAAAGGGGTCTATCAGGCCCAATTAGAGCTGGACAAGGTTCTGTGATAGGTTATGAAACGAATGTCAAACTTATAAAGGACCAGACGAGTTCAGTAGAGACTCGTCGTATCACAACAATAGCTTGAGATTGTGTCGTACCTCTGGTACACCAAGTTCTGGGTCTGGTGGGATGAGATGGATCTAGAGATTGCAGGATGCCGGACAAAGTTCGAGCAAAGGGCCTTGCTTTTGAGAACTTTGTAAGGATAGATGCTGAGAACAGCTTGATGTTTCCGCCGCAGTCCGTCCACAAATTTGGCTTTATGACTAGCTATCTATGGGTATTGACTCAATGAAAGAGGCTTGCTCTAAGCTTTGCTCATGAACATTTGTCTAGGACCTTATGACTATGAGCATGCTTTAGTGTATATGTTCATAGACTTGGCAGTGAAGCTGGAAGAGTTGCCCCAGTTGCCCCCGAGCATTTTGCATCAAGAGAGGATGTTCCACACTGAACTAGTGGAACTCATGATACCTATCTGCTTTACATCAATGCGAGTATCGTCGGGGTTAACTTTACCAACCCTGGACATGAGAGAGTGGCATTTTGCTAAGAAACCAAAAAAGAGTTTCTGCTATGACTCCCAGTTAGGAAATGAGTCAGACAACATTCAGATTCTTATAATAACGTTCAATCCGTCAACATACCTTAGACATCAATAGAAAAGTCTTTACCATTACCTACCCCCGCCGACTCTGGTTACCCTAGACCTTCCTGGCGACTTCTCTAAATCACCCC